>APFE030790175.1:51488-142356 GCA_000404065.3 Pinus taeda
ATAGTAACAATATGGGCACTACATGGGTACATCAATATAATAAGTGGGTTGTACTAATAACAATAAGGGGTTACACTAGTAGTATAGGGGCCTAACACAACCTTCACCTCCCAACTGCCCTGTTGAAATAAGATTTTTCTTTAGATCTGGAACATGCCTTAGCTACTTCAATAGCCATTGATTTCCATTCTGTTGTTTTATGAAAACTGTACCCACTACAATGATTTTACAGGGTTTATCATCACCCAATCGAACCTGTCCAAAATCTCCTTGAACATAATCATGAAAATGTTTACTATCAGATGTGGCATGGAATGAGGCCCTTGAATCTACTACCCAGACATCAATAATATTTTCTAAAGAAAGAATCAAAGCATCTTCCAACACATCATCTGTCACATTCACTTCATGATTGTTTTCTTACTGTGTGTCTCCTTCTTTTCCCTTCCGAGACTTGCAGTCTTTCTTCAGGTGTCCTTTCTTCCCACGTTTATAGCATGCTATCCCCAATATGGACTTAGATCTACCTTTCCTGGACTTACTTTGATATCCTAGGCTCTTTCTTCTTTCCATTTTTCTTCCCCTAGTCTTTGCAGTCAAAGCATTATCTAAAGTCTCACCAGATCTTTTCCATCACATTTCCTCGCTAAGGATTGCACCGACAAAATCTTCAAACTTTAAAGTACAAGATCTAGAGATGGAGTTAATAATGTCCATAATTAAACCATTCCAACTTTCTGGCAATGAGCACTTAAATAACAAAGCCCTAACTTCATCATCAAAAGTTACCCCTACAGAACTTAACAGACTGGTAACTATATTAAATTCATTTAAATGATCAGCAACAAATCCACCTTCTAAAATTTTCATATTAAATAAATGCTTCATATGAAATACCTTATTTGAGGCCGAGGTTTTTCATATAGTTTTGTCAATCTTGCCATTAAACCCTCTGTTGTCATTTCCTTTGAAATATTAAATGTTACCGATGCCGCTAAGCACAGGCGTATTGTTCCAAGTGCCTTTCTGTCGAGAATATCCCATTATGTGTCTGTCATACTCATCAGCTTCTTTTCCTTTTATCTCAATGGTTGGTACAAATGTCTTTGATACAAATAATTTTCCATCTGCATCTTCCATAGCTGGTAGTTTTTGTCGTTAAATGTTTCGACCTTAAACCTACCATCTTCTACCATTGCTCCCACTCGAACCAGAAACCCTTCTCTCCTACGATTTTATCAACCAAATAGACCTTCGACTCTGATACCAGTTGTTAGAAAATTATATATTACAGAGAAATGGAACACATAAAATATTGCAGAAATATAAACATAGAAAATGCATAAAAGAAGAGAGACACAGATATATGTGGTTCACCCAGTTTGGGCTATGTCCACAGAGAAACAACTAGTCCTTCCTTTTATATTATCCAACAAACTGAAGAGATACAACCCATAGTAGATCCGCTGTAATTCTCTCTTCGCTCTTAATCTCATCTCTCTTCCTCACTCAGAATACCTATCTACATACACGCAATAAAATTCCCTCATATATAGTGAGGGGTTGCCCTATAGGGAAAAAACCCTAAATTAAACATAACTTATAGCATCATATCTCCTCCAAATGAACAACCCAGATTCACTATGAAATTACAACAATTTACAAGGAAATTTCACATCTATTTTTAGCTTCAGGGGCATTGCCCTTGACTCCTTTGTTGGGGGGGGCTTCCAAAGGTCACAACCGCCTGCCCTGAACCCCCACGCAGCGAATATTTTATGGGCGGCATTGCCGCCCCATTAAGAACTGGGTCCAATGCAGTGATACCTTTGAATACAAAATATAATTAGGCTCCACACCCAACATGAAAGAACCAAAAGAATAAATTAATTCAAAGGAAGAAGTCAATTTAGGAGAGTAGTGACAATGATATATCTGATGCTATAGAAATATATGCATTTATGGGTAAACGAAAATCTACCATAAAAGAACAAGGCAAGTCAGAATCAATGGACAATAAAGCTTTGGGAGTGCCCTTCTTTCTATAGATCAAGGATGAAGAAGACAATAACAAAGAATCATTAGGTAGATAATTTTGTTCTACTTGTGATCCATTTCCATATTCATGTAGTAATGATGATAGTGAAGATGACAATGAGTCAATTGAAATCTCTAGACTCATGGGTAAATGTGAAAGTAAGTATTCTAAAGAGAAAACATATTAAAAAATAATGGCCCTAGAAGCAAAGGTTAAAAGGTTCACAGATGAAAATAGATATCATAAAAAGTTATTGCAACAGTTTTATGAAAATGAACATGTCTACAAAAAGGATATTATCACATTAAAAACTTAGTTGAAAGAAGGAAATAAAATTGAAGTAGGAATGAGGAAGAAGTATAAAGAAAAAGAAGATCAACGTCAAAGACTAGAAGATGTAGTATCATTGAAAAACAAACTTGGAAAGAAGGTGGACGAAGAGGAGCTTAAAGAAAGAACCAATTATTGTGAAGGACTTGAAGCAAAAATCATCTCTCCCAAATACGATCTTGAAAAGTCAAACAAACAATATGAGGATATTCTTCAAGTATCTGAGAAACAAGAAAAAGGGCTTAAGAAGGAAATCATTGAGTTGAGAGCTCAATTGGAAAATTCTAGAAGTAAGAAAGAGGTTGAGGTAAGTATTCTAGAAGGAAAGTTAGCAAAAAAGGATTAGAAATTAAGATTTCAAGATAGTACCAATATTTTGGATAACATTCTTAGTAGTCAAAGGTATCCCACCATTAAATCTGGTCTTGGCTTTCATGAAACTATAAAAGGAGAATCTAACTCACAAGATCATGCAAGTATATTGAAGGATAACAATACAAAATATGAAATTATTGTTAAAGAGATAATAAGTCAACCGAATCAGTATCCAAGGAATATGAAATTTGAAAAGAAATATTTTTCTCCCAACAATATAAACATTAATAGATTCTCCCATATGGTCAATAATATTGAATTCTTTATATGTATTAAATATGGACATGTTGCAGCCAATTGTAGAAGAATATTGCTTCAATCCCAAGAAGATAACTACTTCACAGGACAATCATCAACTCCCAAGTACTCAAGTTTCTTTAAAGGATATTGTTTTGACTACACCATATTTGGTAACAAATCTATTGATTGCAATAGAATGAATATGAAACAAACATATTATGATTCCTCGTCTTTGTTTTCTATGTATATAAGATGTTATAATTGTAACAAGGTTGGGAATAAGGTCACTCATTTTAGGTAAAACATTTGGAATATAAGCAAAAGGTAAGATAAGTTTTAGCACATAAGTAAAAAGTGCAAGCATATTTGGAGGAAGAATCAACATCAATCAGATGTGTAGGGAAGATTATCAGGTCCACATGATCAATAGGGTATGATCTTAAAGGGATCTATGCATGAATATCTTGGTGATAGTTCTCTAGTTTGGTTTGATATTCATTTGGTGATTCTTATACTACTAACATTGCATTGATGAAGTAGTAATGAACAGCAACAAGTATGGTATGTTCAGGGGGACATGTTGCTCAGAATTTTACTTTCTGTACATGGATCTCGTGAAGGATAGTCGCATGTATACACAAATTTTGATCTAGATATATGCATATTCTTCCCTGAGATGAATAAATAGTGGGACAGACTCAAGGGAGATTATGATATGCTTCAATTAGTTATTATTGGCTTACTAGTTTTGATATTGACTTGTTGCATACTATTAATAATGCTTAGGAATGATGGTTGGTTCATGAGGGTTCATGATATGTTGAAAATTTTTATTTCTCTTTCATGACTTTGCTAATTGATGAGGTGAATATGATCAGATTTGACAGTTAATAGTTGACATAGGTTCGGGTTGAGCATCTACTATGCTTCTAATAGTGCATTGTTGGAATTATGATTTCTTGAGCATTTCTTGTTGCATTAGTACATATCATTTGGTGATGTATAGTTGTTGTTGTTGAAGATATATATGTTGTTGTCATACTGTCATGAGTAATGATGAAGCCTATATATTGCTTAAGTTTCACTTAGTGAAGTTGATCCTTCTTGATACACTTGATGAAGAGGATGTGTATGCTATGGTCATTATTGACATTGGTTGATGATGATGAGTTTATGATTCACTCACTACTTGTTGACATTTATATGTTGTTGCTACAGTTGATTGGTGATGATTGGAAGCATTACATATTTGGTCACATGTTGATGATGTTGAAGATTGATGCTACATTGTCTTATCTTACATAGATTCTTGATGATGAGGATCTTTATCTTACTTTTATGTTGCTGCAATTAGATGTTTATATGGATTATTATTGATGATGAATATCATGATCTTTATACCTCATTTTTTAGGTCCTTGTCTAGTTATAAGTGTCATAGATCTATCTCTTGATGTAAAGGTCATGTAAATACCCATGTTGTAAATCTTTGTAAAATTCAATCATGTATGGGCTATTGGGAGCAAGTCATGTTATGTATGAAATCCCATTATTTTGGAAAATTGATGTAATGTTGGATCAAATATGTAACCACACTATGTTGGGTGATTGATGTAATCATGAGTGATTAGTGATAGGAAAGGTCATATTTGGTCGATCCATAAAGTCTTGCGCTCTTATTACATACCTTTAGATATTTTAACATACGCTCAGGCATAGTATGGTCAGTATGTAGTTTTTGTATACATCATATCATCCCTACAATGGCCTTCTCTACAAAGGGGGGTAGAAGCCTTCATTTAGCATTGGTCATCCCTTTGTCCTTGATGTCAAAGAGGGAGATAAGCTTGGTGTTTGAAGAAAAATGCTTGGTGAAAAGTCTTGGTTTGAAATTGTTTTTTCAGGTGATTACAGACAATGACAAAACACTAAAGTGGTTTCCATCAAGTCCAAAGGGGGTTATTTTTGGAATTATGGCTAATGTGTTGTCCTTGATGGAAGCCTACTTAATAAAGATGTCAACATTTCGGTAACAAGATGATTATGCAGACTAGAATATATGCTACAGAGGTGATAATGGATAAAAGAATTTTAGTTCAAACATAGATTAATGATATAGGTGAAGTTTGGGAAAGTATAAGTGGTTCCTATGCATAAGGGTTGTGTACATACATAGCTAGTGTGAATAAAAGTGGCGTACAAAATATGGACCATGGTAATTTGAATATTAGGGGTTCTTACCATAGTATTGGCCCTTTCATTAATGGTTATTTGATCCCATCAAGGAATACTAATGAAATTACCAAGGGATTGGCCTAAGGTATTGGCTAAGGCTAATGATATATAAGGATATGGAGATCAAAGTGTTAGGTGTGCATGTAATTTGTTATTCATGTGTGATTTGATCTGAAATAGGTGTACACCAGGGAGCAAGGAGAAGACTCAAATCTGAAAGATCTGAAGATATGGTGACATATGTGCTTGTTTGATGTACTTATTGAACATGTATAAGTAACAAAAAATGATATATTTGTGGTTTTAATGATGTTGTGATTTGAATGAAGTATTTTAAAGTATGTAATTCTAATAGTAAGGATTGTAGAGAGTAAAATTATGTTTATAGAGAAAGTTTTTGTATATGTTTGTAGGTTTGTCTCAAGTTAGTCACGTACATACGTGAATCTGCTTCTAGGTACTTGTGAAGTGTTTTCAGTATGTTCATATATGTATGCAGGTATTATTAATGGTAAGCATGTACATACACTGATATTTTTTGTGGAGATCACATACATATGCTAGGGTTTTGCAGTATGGTTTTTTGATGACATTTGACCAAATTTTTTCTAATTATTGTTGTATGTTGATGATGTCTCTATTATGATGATTTTCAATAGACAGTGTTGACTAGCTTGAATGTGGAATTGTATATTGATTGATAATGATTCTACACCATGGTGATCTATGTTTGGTTCATTAATATATGCTTGGTTCAAGTGATTTGTGACTATTGGAATGATCTAAGTTTGGTTCAGCGATTGATGATTCAGTGTTTAGTATTATGATATTTGTAGATAGGTTTTGTATAGAGGAAACACATACATACGTGGGTGTTATTCAAAAAAATAGTGTATACACTTTGATGAATATCTTATTAGGGTTTGAAATGACAACAATTGGTTTCTGTGATGAAGAGAATATGGTTTGGTATATTTATGAATCGTTGTACACTGGTATGATTTGGTTATGATTGGTTTGATTTGGTTGAAATAGTTGGTTGAGATTTAATGATTGGTTTGTTGATGCTATAATGATTCAATTGGTTCATCAATTAGATGATTTGATTCAATATTTGGTTTCAATATTATTACTTGGTTTGGGATTAATGATGGAAGTAAGTCCGGTCTGAAAAATATGATGAAGAGTTTCCTACAGGTTTGATGTTTTGAGTCAAGTGGATCTAGTATAAAATATTATGAAACATGGTCCAAAAGAGGTGTTGAGGGTCAGAGACTTCAACAAGGGAGTCAGAGCTTCCTTCCAATGGAAGCTAGTATATTTGTGAACGGGGTAGGTTCTCCCTTCTAGTAGGAGTTGGCAAACGAGATCAAGGTGTTGGAGCTCCCTACTAGTGGGTGTTGGATAATAAGAGAAGTTGTAGCCATTTGTAGTTGGATGTCTACATATTAGTAAGAGTCTGCATCAATACAAGATTGTAAGAAGTTTTCCTTTATAATAAAATAAGAAGGCAGAGACGACGGTAGCACTGGTTTTCTCCCACATTGGGTTTCCACCTAAAATCTTTGTGTTCATGTGTTTTTATATGTTTTCTATGTGCGATGGTTTATTTTTCACTTATTGTTGATGGTTAATATTTAATTAATGAATAATGAATTAATGATGCACCAGTTAAAGATGAACAAATCATGAAATATATGAAAAGTTAGTTAACTAGATATACCTTGTTTTCCTTTATTGAAATCACGTATATACGTTGGTTGAACGAATTCTAATAGTGAATGAAAATAAGTATATCAATTGAAAAGTTTAAAGTGAGTTTAAAATATTGATCCCCACCCTGCCATCATTATTTTTCCCTACACATCACTAGGTAAGAGCTTGTGCATTTGAGTTGAATTGTACACCTACATCAGGGAATATGAATCTACTTTTGTTGGGGTCATACAATATGTTGTTTGGTATGGACTGCTTGTATCTTCACAGAACTAAAGTAGATTTTTATGAAAAGGCTATTGAACTCTTGGATGATAAAGGAGAATAAGGAATCTTGCAAGATAAGAAGAAGGCTACATCAATGAGGATGGTTATAGCTATGCAAGCCAAGCATAACCATAGAAAAGGGTGTGTGTTATTTGTAATATATATTTCCAGTGATAAAGGTAATGATGTTGAGTATGTAGAAGTTTTGAAGAAGTACTTGATCTTACAATAGTTTCAGGATGCATTCCCACCAGGGATTTTAGAGTTTACATCTCATAGGGAAGTGGAATTTTCTATTGAGTTGGTACCAAGGGTAGCACCAACATCAAAGGCATCATACAGGATGACCACTCCTGAGCTAGTGGAATTGAAGTTGTAGTTGAAGTAAATGCTTGACAAGGAATACAATAGGCCAAGTGTGTCGGCTTGGGGTGCACCAATATTGTTCACGAAGAAGAAGAATTATACTCTTAGGTTATGTGTTGATTACAAGAAGTTGAACAAGGTGACCATCAAGAATAGTATTTGTTGTCGACGATTGCTGGCTTGTTTGACCTCTTGAAGGGAGAAACAATGTTCTCGAATATTGATTTGAGATCAGGATACCATCAAGTATGCATTAAAGAATAGGACAACTACAAGACTTATTTTTTGACCAAGTATGGGCATTATGAGTTTGTTGTAGTTCCATTTCATTTGACTAATTCTCTAGATACTTTTATGTGCTTGATGAAAAGTGTTTTGCACCCTTATCTAGACAAGTTTGTTATTGTATTCATTGAGGATATATTTATATATTCTAAGAGTGAGAAAGAGCATGTTGAACACTTAGAAAAAATATTGAGATTTCTAATAGAGCATTAGTTCTATACCAAGCTTAGTAGATGCAATTTCTTTTAGACAGAGGTACATTACTTGGGACATGTGATTTCTAAGGAATGCATAACAGTGGATCTAGAAAAGATAAAAGCTATTATGGGATGGGAAAATCCTAGGAATGTGGATGAGGTTAGATCATTCATGAGGTTAACAGGTTATTATAGGAGGTCATCAGGAGCTTCTTAGAGATTTCCTATCCTATTAAATAATTACAGAGGAAAGGGAGAAATTTGTATGGACAGAGGAATGTGCAACAAGTTTTATGTAGTTGAAACATTTGTTGACAAATGCTCTAGTTCTAAATATTGTCGATCTGGATAAAGAGTTCATGGTGTGTGAATTTTTTTTTAAGAGAGGACTAGGTGGATTCTTGATGTACGAAGGACAATGTTTTCGTTTTGAAAACACCCTCCAAAATTTTTCCTACATTCAAAATTTGAATCCTACTGTGGATCTTGTGATTGGTCATTTTGTGGTCACTCCTTGGTCGGTGATGTTTTTTTAGTATTTTGGGCTGCCTATTTCAATTGCAAGTGTCGATGTCACCTACTCACACATGCTTAGTCCATAATGGATTCATGAGTGATTTATTTTCACACAAGCTTAAACAGGCCTAACACAATCCATTAAGATAGTGCCTACACTATTCTCAACCCATGTTGATAGTTAGTGCACATGTTCATTGAAAGTCTCTCACTTTCGACTACATTTGTGCTTCTACTTTGGTGATTTTTTCAAACTATCGCTTATTCACACATTCCTTTTTGTGAGTGTTTTTTTTCATGTTTTTGGCTATTTATTTTGTTGGATTTCACTATTATTAGTTTCATTATCATGTTGTCTTTGCTCTGGCATGTGTCGTTCTCACCGTCATTCGCGTATTGCAAATTTTATTCACACTTTTATTTCCATATCACATGTGTCATCTTCTTGCATGACAAGTGTCTTTCATCACATAAAGTGGAGTTTTGGTTTGTCTCAAGTGGTAATATTTGTGATAATTATTTGTTCTTATCATATAAGCATGTATCACAATTATTCCCAAAGTTTTAAGCATTGTCACACAAGAGTCATCATTTTCGTTGCAAAGTGTATCTTTAGTGTTGTACTTGGTGGGAGCCATCACAAAGTTGTTGCATTGAGATAGGTATGTTGCTCATATTTTCTAAGTGTTCCTTGTTGTATCGTTAGGTGATCTATGTGTGTGATCATGCTCATTGTCTCTCTTCTACTCATCTACAACTCACTGATCCAACATTTAGTCCAACTAGGAAAAATCCTTGACCTGGCCACATGGCCTCATTCTCTCAAGCCTGAATTGTGCATTGTGCAGTCTCAACCCTCAAGCATCATCCTTGTCCCTTGGCACTCTGCAATTAATAGTCTCTTCCTTCCAGAACTATGCAAAACACAACATTAGTGCTCAAGCCTAGTCCTTGAGCTCCAAAACTACACAATATTTCTCCTTGGCCTAGCCTGAACTTCACATTGCATAGTCTCCATCCTCAAGCCTTAGCCTTGGGCTCTTGAGTTGCGTAATTGTTAATTCATTTGGTATCCTTGCCTCCCATAAATATATAGTGGGAAAAATCAAGGCTCAAACCTCGAGCTTGAGACATTGAGTCCCTTAACTATGCAATCTCTCTGCCTAGGTCATCCTCAACTGCACATTGTGCAGTCTCAAGGCACAAACCTCTAAACTAATTCCTTGAGTCCCTCAACTGTATAATGTCTTGGCCTATTTCCCTCCATAATTGTGTAGTGGGAATTGTCAAGCATCAAGCCTCTGCCTTGAGCTCTTAACTCCCTCAACTATATAATTTCCTGAACCTAACCATCCTAAACTACACATTTTGCAGTATCAAGGCTCAATCCTAGACCTTGGCCTCTGAAACTACACAATCCCCTTAGCTAGTCGCCCAATCAATCACTATTTCCATCCCTAACATGTGAGTTCATGAAATATGATAGGTTATGGTTTTTTTAGATTGATGATGTCTTGTCATGAATGGTTTTCAATTGCAGGTACTCTATCTTATCATGACAGGATGACGATGGATGAAAAGGATATCAGGACCATGCTAGAAGACACATATGGATCTAAAGAGATAAGATGATCACCAGTTGATAAGACCAAGGAAAACAAGATTACAACAGAAGATCAAATATCAAGACCACATGAAGGATCCATCTAATTCACAAGCCTTTGGAGGTTAGATATGAAGAATAAAGAATATCTCTCATGGAGATGAAGCATTACACATATATTATTGAATACAAAGCAGTAGAAAATAGTGACTTGACATTGCCATGTCAGCAGTGTCATGTAATGTCATAAGTCATCATTTTCCACATCATTTGTGGATTATGTAGATTCTATATTGGAAAATGTAATTTAAAGTGGAAGTCCAAGAGTCATCCTTGTAATGTGAAAAGTCATGTGGCAATCGAAAGGTCATAGAGAAGTCAAACAATCTTGAGGGTAGTCCAAGAGTTACAAGGGAGGTGAATGATCACCCTATTTGTTATATACACACCCTCATTGTAAATGCAAAGGAATTTTCACCTTGGATCCTCCTACCAGAATTAGAGAGGAGATAGTTGTTTTGAAGGAATAAGTAAATTCTCTAATGTTCCACTATTGGGGCTAGTGGTGTTTCCTTTCTTGATGTATCTTGGAAATTTTACTTAATTCATAAGCTCATTGAGTCGACACCCTTTCATGCATATGTTGTGAATATTGTAATATTGTTCTTTGAATGTTTGAAATGTATATTATTTCTCATCTGTATTAAGGAAATTGAACGATTTTCGGTGGATTTGGTACTTATCTTGTTAAAATTTTGTTGTATTTTCTTTAACAATCATTTCTCCCTTATAAATTATTTCTCTGGTTGATCGACAATTCATTCTTACCTATGTGGTTTTCTTCCTGTTCTATATTAGTACTATTAATTGTCTTTAAAAGGCCCACTTTTCTTTCCCCTTTTGGTAGAAGGACCTTGATACTTTTTGCAGATGAACATTTCACAACACATAATCACTTGCTGATCCAAAGATACCTGTGTATTACACTCTTGTGATGAACTTTGTAGCCAAGGAAAATCTACAAAAATACATGGAAACTGGGTCGGTAATCCATATGGGGCTCCTATTTGGAATGACGTGAGGTCTATTTTGGAATTCACATTAGGGATACCCCTTGGTTGATAGATTTCTAGCACCGTCAACAATGGTGCTAGAAGGAGGGTGATCCAAATTTATACAAGAACACAAAAAGTTACAGATTTAACCATAAACATAGAGATGACACAGAAATAAGACTTCATTTCATTAATATCAGGTACTGATATATATTTACAAACAGAATGTAAATAAGACTAGATTGAGTGATGGTAGCTTATCTCTAAGAAGAGATGTGGCGACTACATGCCTTTCAACTCTCTTACAATGAGGCACGGAGACCTATTTATTATTGAGAAACAATGGAAAACCCTAAACATAAAAAAACCTAACCCTAGGAGATGAAGCACCAAACTATGGGACCTGTTTGGGTAAATTGGTACATCAAGTTCCCAAGGTCGTAAATTTCGCATACGATCTTCATTTGATGTGCACAATACCTCGTTAGAAGTAGCTATCCAAGGACTACAATGTTTTAATGGTCAACTTGTGTGTATAATTTGTGTTGGCCCCATTTTTCCCAAAAAAATGTCATTTAGGGCCTCAAAATGGCTACGGAAGTTGAGGACTTGAAAAACTACCAAAAATAGTAAATTGTTCTACAATTAAGGAAACTGAAAAACTAAGAGAGAGTGGTGGGGGTCCAAGTGGAATAGGTAGGTGGCCACCCATGTCCAGTTGGATTAGGGAGAAAGATGACAAGTTGAGCCCATTAAGTTTGTTTTGAATCACTTACCATAAATGGCTTCTCCTTAAATCGTACTCCTAGGGTGTTTTTATAACCTATCTCCAGGTGAGTTTTCAATCCATGATGAATCTCTCCATGACTTGTCCCAGTTCAAGTTTAATGGTGAGGGTGATACATCCATTACCAACATGCATCTCTTTTTCTTAAGTTTTGTGAATACTATGAAATTGATTGTGAAGATGTGGCTTTTATTGTTTTCTGCCTCACCCTTGAAGGTTGAGCTAGATGATGGTTTCACACTCTACCACCCACTTCCATTCATTCTCTTAATCATCTCGTCGAGGAGAATCATTTAGAATTTGAACTCGTATGACTATCAAGATGTTTATAAAAGAATAAATCAACTTAGAATGAAGCTTGATGAATTAGTTGAGTAGTTCTCTAATCGATTCCTTCACCTTTTTTATGAATTTCCTGAAGAAGACATGGATTGGAATTGCTTGAAACAAAATTTTGGGCATATGGCACATAGCTCTTTGCACTTTGAATTCAAACCACCTGATGTTTCTTCTTCCCCAACTCTTGTAAACCAAGATACAACCCTAATTTTAGATGAGGAACCCACTATTCCTTTTGTTCCTTGTCCTCCTCCTTTTCCATTTCTGATGAGGGTGCCTCCTTACGATGATAATAAAGTTAGGAAATATGCACATCAAAATACTAATCCATCTTTTCATCCTCCCTGTGCTTTTCAGGACTCAAACCCCATGGAGGAAATCTTAGAATGGCTCAAGAAGCCTATGGTGTAGACTAGTCCTTTCATTCCTCAAGATGACATTAGAGCTCCTAACGACATTGTTGAATATGGTTCCACTAAAAATTTTATTTCTGTAAAGGACATATTTTATACTCTATGATATACATGCATTCACTCTTCGTATTATTATCCACTTGATCAATCTTCTCCACTAACTAGTTCTTCACACTCTTTTGATTGCGATAAGGTACAAGCTAGTCACATTTCACAAGTAGAGGAGTAGGAAGGGGAAGACTCTTTCAATATTTTTTCCCTTTTTCGAAGTACTCCATGTCAAGATGATGCTCTTACATTCTTGGATGATTTTCGATATTCTAATCTTGATATTGAATCAAATGAAATCAATTTTTTCAAACCCATAATCTCGTGAAACAATCATTTTTATGATGATGATTATGTTGATGTACGCGATGACGAATTACCAAGTGTACCAACAAATTTTTAGGTTCCTCTATAACATATTGATCTAACAAAATTAGATTTGGAATCTGATCCAGCTAAAGAAATTTTTTATATCAAAACTTTATCTTCATCTCATTATCCCTTGTGCTATACTCTTTTCGATGTCTCTACATGTGCTGAAGATATTCCGTGCTCTTCAAGTTCTTCATTAAATGAGTTCAATTCTCAATTGACACAAGGTAATGAGGTTGTCCATGATAAAAGAGAAAATAATCATATCATTGAGTATCATTTCCATCCCGTATCCTATCTTGTTTTTGCATGAACAAAACTCTTCAAATCAGCTTGCTCATGAAATTTATCTAATTCACACATCTCTAGATTTGTGATTAGAAGAATTTTTTGACTTGAGTAATGTGGTTTTCAAAGTTGTAAAATCCGATCTATTTAGTGACAGAGTTGAATTCATTCAGGTAATAGTGATCTCATTAAAATCAGTGAAATCAATTATACCCTTACCATGCATGATCTGGTTCAATCTTCAAAATGTGATTTTACAACCTTTCAAATATCTAGGATTTGTTACACAGACGAGGCACTTCAAATTTTGTTGATGGTTATCTTAAGATCTTGCAACTCTTGTAAGATCCAGAACTAAGTTAGGTCTAGTTTTCCTCGCAAAAAATTTCTTTCTGCATGGTTTCACTAGATGTAAATTCCTTCTTGAAATATGTTTGTCATTATGGATATAATATTTTAAACCTTCAAGATTCAATTTTTTATCGGATTCAAGTTTCTGTTTCTTTTGATTCATCTCCATGCAAAAATCTTGCTCTTAACTTAGGTTTGGAAAATGTATCTCTCACAGAATCATGGAACTGTGAAGTTGATCATTCTAAATATTATCTTTGGAAACAATCATACATGCAATCCAAGTGGATATTGGTGGCCACCTACCAAGTCCACTTGGACCCCCACCATTGTTTCTTTCAGCTTTTTAGTTTCCTCAATTGTAGCACAATTTACTATTTTTAGCAATTTTTTAAGTCCATGGATTGATGTTGCTCTTCCAAAAGTTGTAGTTCTCGGATAGATCTTTCTAACGAGATACTATGCACATCAAATGAAGATCGTATGCCAAAGCTATGACCCCAGGAAGTTGATGTACCAATTTACCCAAATGGGGCCCACAGTTTGGATTTTCATCTTCTAGGGTTATGTTTATGGATGTTTAGGGTTTTCCATTGTTTCTAAACAATAAATAGACCTTCGAGCCTTAATGTAACACAATTCAGAGGCATGTAGTTGCCACATCTCTTGTCAAAGATATGCTACCATCACCCTAGCTGGTTTATTTCCATTTCTGTTTGTAAGCATATTTCAGTATTTTACATTAATGAAATGAAGTATTATTTCCACTGCATCTTTTTGTATATGGTTATCTCTGTATTTTTTTGCATTCCTGTTTAAATTCGGATCAGTGGTATCAGAGCGGTTCGCTTTTTTTTTCTCTCTTTCTTTGTATGTCCCCAACAAAGTCGAGATATAAGGAGTTAGGGCTTGAACTAGTAGAACCTTTGTAAGACCAGCCTCATAAATCCTGACGGCCTCCCATGGTGGATGAAAAGAAAGACGAGGGGGTGGGAGATCCTGTCAACATCTTGCTCAAAGAAGCCCTCGAGCGACAAAGGAATGCGATGATGGACAACTTTGCCCAGATCCTTCAGCGGCTATGCAGTGTTGGGTGTGGAGCCTGATTATCTTTTGTATTCAAAGGTTTCAACCAGATGTATACCCCAAGAAGATTGTACACTCCTCTACATGAGGGGGACTTGTCCCCTCCGTGGGGGTTTAGGGGCAGCGCCCCCGAAGCTAAAAATATATGTAAAATTGCCTTGTAAAAGTCTAGTAATTTCTAGTCAATCTGGGCCGTTCATTAGGCGGATGATTTGACAGTAGAAGTTATTTTTAGTTTATGGTTTTTTCCCTAGAAGGAAACCCCTCAATATATATGAGGGAATTGTATTTCATCTATGTATCTTTGTATTCTTAGTGAGGAAGAGAGAGGAGATTGAGAGTGAATAGGGTGTTATAGTAGATCTATTGTAGGTTGTATCTCTTAAGTTTTCGGGATAATACAAAAGGAAGGACTAGTTGCTTTTTCATGGATGTGGCCCAAATTGGGTGAACCACGTATATCTGTGTCTCTCTTGTTTTATCCATTTTCTGTGTTTATATTTTTGCATTATTTTATGTGTTCCATTGCTCTGTAATGTATAATTTTCTAACACCCAAGGGCAACGCATTGGCTTCCAACAACTACTTTGGAAATGCCACACCATTTAAGGTACAAGATAATTTTGAAATCCCCATATTCCAGGGTCAGATAGATGCAACCGACATTGCTAAATGGTTAAATCTGCTACAGCGTAATTTTTTTGTTCACGCTTTTTCTAGTCAGGAAAAGATTATTTTCACTCTTCTCAAAGAAGCCCCCCACGTCAAGGACTGGTGGGAAACCTACTGCAAGCATAAGGATGAAAGTACAAGCTCACTATTTTCGGGCACACCCACTTGGAATTCGTTCCGAGATGCCATCAAGGAGCAGTACTACCCTGTCGGAATCTATGAGGATCAATACATAAAGTGGACCACGCTACGACAGGGAAGGAGCCAAGACGTGCCGGAGTTCATAAATATTTTCCATACCCTTCACACAAAGTTGGGTATCAAGGATTCAAAGCAACATTTGGTACTCAAATATTGCGGCTGCCTACACAAGTACATCCAGGAAGCAATAGAATTCTTGGACATCTCCTCCCTTGGCACTACATACCAATATTCCATCAGGATCGAGCAAAATTTTAAACAGAAGAAGTGAGACTTTGGATCTGTGAATCCGAAGCAAGGGAAAGGTGCCCCCAAACCACAGAACAAAGGACAAAGCAAAGGCAGGGTAGCCCAAGACAACCCACCAAAGCTGCAAGCAAATAACAATGGCGTGAAGCCAAAAAAGGACACAAGAAAGTCATGTGAGTTCCATAAGAGCTCCACTCACAACACAAGTGAGTGTCAGGGCAAGCAGTCATTGGTGGCTAAGCTAAAGGTTTCAAAATCAGATGTAGGTTCTAACTCTAAGTCAAAACCCGAGAAGGGGAATGACAAAGGGAAGCATATTATTGATGCAGATCCCAATGCTACTATTGCCACCATGAAGATCAAGAAGGAGGAACACAAAGATCTAGAGGAGGAGGAGCATCTCTTCCACTCCCAGATGTCGGTAAAGGGCTCCCCGCTATAGTTCATTATCGATAGCGGGAGCCAACAGAACCTCATTTTGGTAGAGGTCGTGAAGTGGCTGGGCTTACCAACCATAGCACATCCACAACCATACACCATCAGATGGCTTATCCAAGGACGGGATCTTCATGTGAGCTAGTAGTGTCACCTTCCATACAACATCAAGCCCTTCATGGATGAGATATTGTGTGACATTGCTCCCCTTGAAGTTTGTGATATATTACTAGTACAACCATACTTGTGGAAGCAACATGTTGTGTATGAATCAAGGCCTCGTGCTATTATTGTTACTTTGGGAACTAATTTGTACGGGATACCGCAGGTAGCACCACCTACTGCCATCTATTTGATTACTACAAAACAATGTAGTAAGCTCATTTCCAAAACCAAGAAAATTATTTCCCTGATGATACGCCCTCAAGGAAAGAAGAAGAAGGTGGCCACGACCTCTAGAAAAGGCCCCTCCACATGACAACTACAGATGGACAAGGTCATGGAGGAGTATAAGGACATCTTCACCTCCCCCATAGGGGTTCCTCTGCACTGTCAGGTCTAGTACTCCATCGATCTGACCCTAGGTGCACCACTACCCAATTTACCAATCTATCGGTGCTCCATTATGGAGAATGATAAAATCAAGAGGCAGATTTAGGAGCTGCTGCAGAATGGTCGCATTCATCCAAGTTCATCGCCCTGTGGGAGCCTGATCGTGTTGGTACAGAAGAAGGATGGGACTTGGAGACTCTACATTGACTATTAGGCACTGAACAAGATCACTATCCTTAATAGGTACCTGATCAGACAAATTGATGACCTCTTGGACCAATTGAAGGGGGCAAAATATTTCAGCAAGATTGATTTGAAGTCAAGATATCACCAAGTACCAATCGAACCCTCTAATGTGTGGAAGACTACCTTCAAAACCAAGGAGGGCCTGTTGAAATGGTTGGTGATGCCTTTCAGATTTACGAATTCTCCCACAACCTTCATGAGGCTAATGGATGAAATCTTGCAGCCATTCCCTAACTCATTTGTAGTGGTAAACTTGGATGAAATCCTAATCTTCAGCCAAAGTTGGGAAGAGCACCTCCACCACATCTGACAGGTTCTCCAAACACTACGGCAACACAAGTCATGTGCCAATTTGGAGAAATTCACTTTTGGAATAACCCAGGTTCAGTATCTGGGATACATTATTGATGAATAGGGTGTGCATGTGGATCCATCCAAGATCCAAGTCATTTGAGATTGGCCATCTCCAATCACTTTGACAGAGCTCCGCAACTTTCTAGGTCTTGCCAACTTCTACTACAGGTTCATGTTAGGATTTTCTCATATCACTTGGCTCTTAAATCAAGTCATCAAGGGAGGAGCAAAAGCAAAATTATTTTGGTCTGAATCTCAACAGAGAGCATTCACAAATTTGAAAGATCACCTCTACACGACACCTATGCTCGCATTACCAAACTTGCAACAACCATTTGAGGTCGAGATAGATGCCTCTGAATATGCTATTGGGGCAGTCCTTACTCAACACAGGCATCCAGGGGCATATCACAGTGAGACACTTTCAGACATAGTCTGGAAGTATCCCACTTATGACAAAGAGATTTATTCCATTGTGTAGGCCTATCGACAACGGAAGCATTACATTTTGGGGAAGGAAATGGTCATCTGCACAAATCACCAACCCCTGCAGTTCATACAGAACCAAGGGAAATTGCAGAATGATCACAATTAAAAGTGGACCACATACCTACAATAGTTCCATTTGAATATCAAGTATAAGAAGGGTAGCACCAATAATGTTGCATATTGCCTCAGTCAACCACTGATCATGGCGTTAACCACTGTGCTCAACGCTTGTGGGCACAAGATTTCTGATTGGCCACTTCTCTACAAGAGTGACCCAAAATTCAGCCACACATACCAGACACTCTTCAAGGGTCAGCATGTTCCAGGTTTTCACCTCTAAGATGCCCTGTTATGCCACCTGGGTCAACTTTGTGTTCCTTTAAGTGAGTGTGCCAAGATGATTTGGGAAGAACACTACAATCGAGCTATTGGACATTTCGGGGTCGAGAAAATGGTGGTAGTACTGCAGAAGTATTTCTATTGGTTGAATCTTCAACATGATGTCAAGAAGTACATCAGATCATGCACTGTCTATGCCATTGCCAAACTAACCATCAAGAAGCAAGGCCTCTATACCCTGCTGCCTACCCCTAGTCAACCTTGGGAATCCATCCCCATGGATTACATGTTAGGTCTTCCTTCCACTAAGCATGGACATGACTGTGTTTATGTGGTTGTTGATAGGGTTTCGAAGATGGCCATTATGGCTGCCTGCAAGAAGAATATCACAGTAGAAGCCACTGGTAAAATCTTCTTTGAACAAGTGTGGGTACACTTTGGGATTCCGTAGTCTATCATCTCAGATCGAGACAGCAGGTTCCTCAATACATTTTGGTCCAGTCTCTGGTTGATGCTCGACACCAAACTCACTAAGTCCACAACCTTCCATTCTCAAATTGATGGTTAGACAAAGGTTGTCAACAGGATGATCATACACATTTTGCGCATATACAACTCAAAGCATCCACGCACTTGGGTCGAGAGCCTCCCCTATGTTCAACATAGCTACATCTAGGTTCTCCATAGCTTTACTGGCCACAACCCTTTTCAGGTGGGCTTGGGATTCCAGCCACTATGTCCCATTGATGTGGCCATGCCAGTTGCAGCTACTCACACAGATTTGGCTCATGTCTAGTCTGAAACATATAAGGAAAACAACTCCATTGAGAACATCCAACATATGTGCTTGCAATTCCACGAAATTCTAAGAAATAAAACACCAAGTACAAGAAGTGACATGATCAACATCGGGTGCCACATAAGTTTCAGGTGGGAAAAAAAGTCTAGTTGCATTCGCAAAAGGAACACCTTACCGGAGCCTATCGGAAACTTAGGCCACTTTAATATGGTCCTTACACCATTACCAAGGCTATAAGAGACAATTCATTTGAGCTCAACATTCCCCCATTCCATGGCCTACACTCAGTGTTCAATGTGGACTGCCTTCAACCATACTTTCCACCATTACTAGACACTCTGACATTGCAGAACAACTCACACCCACAGAGTTAAATCCAGATTGCATGGAACAAGCTGCAACTGATTGGATCATGGACACATAGATCAAGCACACTCACCGGCAGAATATCCAATTGTATCGAGTTGTCAAAGCAGACCAACTCCTTCACTAGGGCAAGTGGCTCACCAGGGATCAAGTTCAGCAGAAGTTTCCTCATCTCACGGAGGAACTCAACGAATTGGGGACCATTGCTTCCTAAGGGGGGAGGAATGATCTAGGTGGATATTGGTGGCCACTTGCCAAGTCCACTTGGACCCCCACCAATGTTTCTTTCAGCTTTCCAGTTTTGTTAATCGTAGCACAGTTTACTATTTTTAGCAGTTTTTCAGGTCCTGAGCTTTTGGAGCCATTTTGAGGCCCTAAACGATGTTTTTTGGGAAAACTGGGAGCAACATAGGTACACAGGCAAATTTTTCTCTTCCCAAAGTTGTAGTTCTCAGATATATATTTCTAACAAGATACTGTGTGCATCAAACGAAGATCGTATGCCAAAGTTATGACCCTGGGAAGTTGATGTACCAATTTACCCAAATGGGGCCCACAGTTTGGCGTTTCGTCTTCTAGGGTTAGGTTTTTGGATGTTTAGGGTTTTATATTATTTCTAAACAATAAATAGGCCTTCGAGCCTCATTGTAACATAGTTCAGAGGCATGTAGCTACCACATCTCTTCTCAAAGATAAGCTACCACTGCCCTAGCTGGTTTATTTCCATTTTTGTTTGTAAGCATATTTCAGTATTTTACATTAATGAAATGAAGTATTATTTCCACTGCATCTTTGAGTATATGGTTAACTCTATATTTTGTTGCATTCCTATTTAAATCTGGATCAACATGTCACATTCTTTTGAAAACAATTAGCTCCCGATCCTTCTTGTGAATATTCTAATGCTAATATTTTTCTTCATCGCACCTAGAATCCTCTTGAGTTCTAGTGAATGCATGGATTATTTGAGGAATCAAATTCTTCTTGAATCATTTTATCATGACTGGTTCCATGTGTTTTCTATATTAGCATTCCATTTAACCTCTTTTGATGACCATGATGCTAGTATAGTGTGTAACCAGTTACAAGGAAATGGTTTGTTACACTAATCACGTGTGGGAGATGATTATAATATGAAAAGCATTTGCAAAATTGTTCAAGTTGATTAATCTTTAGTAATTAAAAAATGGGAAATTGATGCTTTAATCAACCCACCTAATCATGATTTTGTCTCTCGTGACTATCGTTCAACTTACTATTTTCCCATCAACACATCCAATGATAGTTGTTTTACACCCTTTGATATTTATGGTTTAACATCTCACTATCCAAGTACTTGTTAAGTAGTTGAGGCACTTCCACACTCGCTAATGGTCATGTCAAATCCTCACTGTCTTCACATGCCTAATGAATATGATTAGATCTATTTTCCTTTGCAATATTCTCATCCTAATCCCGTGCCTGTAATTGAAAATTCATCTTTTCAAATATTCTGGGGTTTTCAAGAGGATTGCCAAGAATTTTATGATCCAATTGTTGAATGGTTGGAGAAATATTACCTGGAAAGCTCCATCACAAATAAAAATTTTTGATCTATCTATGTGCTTGCTAAGGTGTTCGTTGTAGTTGAAGACACATTCACAAGAAGCTTCTAAGGTTTGTCAAATGATGATTTTCATCGAAAAGCTAAGAATGTGAATTGGTTAGAAGTAGTGGCTACGGTTTATCTTTCTGTTGATAGGAAAGGCCTTCAAATTTTGTGCAAGTTATTTAAGCTTTTATCTATCTTGTTCCACATTGCTTTATGTGAGTTTTAATTGATCATATCTTTATGTATGTAGGTCAAGAGAAGCTATGGTGGCTACATTGGAAATTTCATTATTTGTGACCCAAACATCTTACTTGGTTAGGTTAGGAGTAGGTATACTTGTATATTATTTTACCTGCACATCCATCTTGCATTCACATTTTGTATTTTGTCTTGTGTTTCCTCATTTTGGTTTCACATCATGTTTTGGTTTACACTCCTTTTTTCTCTTCTAGTTTTGTTTTATTTTGTGTGTTGTCTATTCTTTTGTTTTTTAAGACCTTGCATGAAGATGCCCTATTGGCTCAAAAGGCAATGTGGAAAAATAGAAAAGGGCCTTGTGACATTATAACATTTACATAACCTTTTGTTTTTCTTCTTTGTTTTGGTCACATCTTTTGGTTGGTGATTGATCTGAATGGAAAGTGGCATCTACCCATGGTATTCATTCACTTATGTTATTTATCCACCCATGGTATTCATCTACCCATGAAATCTACCTATGGTATTGTAAGTGACATCCACCATGGTATTCATGCACCCATGGTATTTATCCGCCCATGGTATTCATCCACCTATGGAATCTACCCATGGTTATGTAAGTGGTATCCACCCATGGTATTGTAGGTGACATATACCCATGATATTCATTCACCCATAGTATTATAGCTAAAAAAAATTATAAGTAACAAGTCACATTTTGTAAAAGGACAAATTGTCTGCCACACTGTATCCTTTATATTTATTATCTGTTTTAGTAAAAAATGTTTCTTTATGGTTTTGTTGATTGGGTGTTCTCCTCTCGTTTCTTCTGGGATTTCAATTTTTCAAATCTTAGGGGCCTCCTCCCAAGATCTGGATCGGTATTAGATTCAAGTTATGATTATATGGGAATGAGGGTTTGATGCATATTTCAGTTTCAAATTTTTGTAGCAATATTTAACAAACTTTAGGCATGTGCTATGTCATCCACAGAGTATTTTCTTGGGCCAAGTAGGAAGAATTTTTATTTTTTCATTTTTTGTAGGAATGATTTTGGGCAGCGAGTTCGCAAATTAGATCTAAATTTTTTGGTGAAAACTTTACAAAAACAAATAACATATATGGATTCCTTACAAAAATACTAAAATTCAAAAAAATAATTAGCTGAATCGGAGTCCGGATGAGAGAGACATTGCTGATTTAAAATCAGTTATGTTGTAGAAATGTTTTTGACGACAATTTGTGGATGGCAGATCTCCTATCATTTTTTGAAAATTTTGTGTCAAATTTCAAAACAATGATTGCAGATTTGTGTTCCTATTGAAAATTCACCCAATTTCAAACAAGAAAATGGGTTGAATTGGAGCATGGATGTGGGAGATATCGTTGATTTAAAATCAACTATTTTTTGAGAACTTTTGTGACAGTGGAACATTTGCAGCACAAATCTGAGTTTCCAAAGTGTCTATACGGATATTTCAAACACATGGGAAGATGCAGAATGGTCATTCTGTTTTCAAAAATAGGTTATAATAAAGTTTCTAAATTATATTGAATGAGTTATGTTCATTTTAAATTTGGAGAAACATTCAGAGTGGTTCCCTTTGGAGGCGTGTCCTCCCACCCCGCTTTAGTAGGCACCTGCTTCATATTCATTAGTTTTAGGATAGCAACATCCTAATTGGGTTCTTTGGAGACGTGACCTCCCACCCCAGGCTATGTAGGCACCTTCTACTTCATCAATAATAAACAACACAGTTATGGGTCAACCACAAAAAATCCTTGTCATCGAAGTCCATTTGCTAGGCCACACATTGTTAGTATCACAGCTGGTCACAAGAATCACAAGGTATCTCTATCCTCGGATCTTCATTTTTCATGGTTATGGGGCATCCACAAACCCACTCTTCATAGAATTCCATTTTCTAGGCGGCACACTGTTAGTACCATAGTTGGCCATAAGCATTACATGGTATCTCTATACTCAGATCTTCATTTGTCATGGTTATGGGTCATCCAAAAACCCACACTTCATCGAAGTCCATTTACTAGGCTGCAAGCTATTAGTATCACATTTCCTCACAATAATTACAAGGTATCTCTATCCTTAGAACTTCGTTCGTCACGGTTATGGGTTAACCACACAAAACCCTTCTCTTCAATGGCTCTTCATATTCAACAAAGGATTCTCACAAGGGAACTTCACGCAATGAGGACCATTGCTTCTTAAGGAGGGAGGAATGATCTAAATGGAAAGTGGTATCTACCCATGGTATTCATTCACCTATGGTATTTATCCACCCATGTTATTCATCCACCCACGGAATCTACCCATGGTATTGTAAGTGGCATCCACCATGGTATTCATGCACCCATGGCATTTATCCTCCCATGGTATTCATCCACCCATGGTGTTGATTCACCCATGGTATTTACCTTTGGTATTATAACTAAAAACAAAATATAAGTAACAAGTCACATTTTATAAAAGGACAAATTGTCGGCCACAATGTAGCCTTTATAGTTATTATTTGTTTTAGTAAAAAAATGTTTCTTTATGGTTTTGTTTATTGGGTGTTATCCTCTCTTTTCTTCTAGAATTTCAATTTTTCAAATCTTCGGGGCCTCCTCCCAAGATCTAGATTAGTGATGTTATGAAGGAAAATACAATCCTTGTGTAAGGAAAGCCTTGTGTCAAGCCATGATACCTATGTCTACCCTGGAAACCTTACACATTCACTTGGTTCGTTATGTTTCGATGTTTTGAAGATGATCCAATAAAGTAGAGAAGGACAAGGGGAAAATCTAAACAAGAAAACCAACTTTAGAGGTCTTATATATGCTTATATGAAGGGACAACCTCTCATGCATTCAATAATTCAAGATCCCTCTTCCGCCCATGAAATCAATAAGTGTCGACGCAAAATCATTTATAAAATAAATAAATAAAGGTAGAAGAAGAGAAAGGTTTCCTATGTAGAGAGGTGAAGCATCCAACTTGGTTGGGTTAGTTTCCAGGCCTAATGGCATTGAAGCAATGTTTGGTTCCTTGAAGTGACTCTATCAGGGTACTGTCTAGTCCTGCTAGCATTGGAGCAACACAAGAGATGAAAAACCACACTTTGAAAATATAAAGATTGCAAATTTCATTATCGTTTTCTTGCTTCGAAACATTGTGTGATCCCTAATCTTATGTTTTTATTCAATCAAGCAATGGAATAAAGGGGACTATAATCACGCACAAGGTAAGTCGGGAAGTTGTGGTAATCCAAACAATGAATCAATACTTCCTGAATAACTAGACCTTGCATAAAAAATTTACCGAGGCAGAGAAGCTAGAGTTATAACAGTGTGTCACCAAGTGTTGTCGTTGTGACAACACCCTTGAAAATTTTGTACACTCAAATTTTGGAGCCTACTATGGATCTTGCAATAGATTGTTCCATGGTCACTCCTTAGCCAATGATGTTTTGTTAATATTTTGGGATCCCTTTTTCGATTGTAGGTGTTGAAGTCACCTGCTCACACATGCTCAATCCATAATGAATTCGTGAGTGCATTCTTTTCACACAAGCTTCAACAGGCCTAACGCAGTCTATCAAGATAGTGTCTATGCTATAATCAACTCATGTGGACAATTAGTGTGCTTTTTCATTGACAGTCTATCACTTTGAGCTATGTTTGCACTTCTATTTTGGTGAGTTTTTCAAACCGTCGCTTTTGTGCACACCTTCATTTTCACAAGTTTTGTTTTCATGTTTTCACCTGTCACTTTTAATTTCTTTCACTTTAACTAGTGTCATTCTGATGCTATCTTCACTCTAGCATGTGCCTCTGTAACCATTGTTTGTGCATTTCAAGTGTCGTTCACACTTTTCTTTCCATATCACGTGTCGACTTCTGGCATGGGAACTTTTGCTCATTGAGTAAAGTGGAGTTTTGGTTTATATCAAGGGGTAATATTTTTTATAATGAGTTGCTATTATCATGTAAATGTGTATCACACTCATTCCCAATTTTTTAGGCATTATCACATAAGTGTCATCATTTTCATTGCAAAGTGTATCTTTAGTGTTGTACTTAGCCAGAGTTGTCGCAAAGTTGTTGCATTAAGGAAGGTATGTTGTTCATATGTTCTGAGTGTTCCTTGTTGTATCGTGAAGTGATATAAGTGTGTGATAATGCTCAGAGTCTCTCTTTTACTCATCTTCAACTCACTGATCCAACACATAGTCCAACTGGGAAAACTCCCTGACTGGACCACTCAGCCTAATTCTTCCTAGCCTCAACTACGCATTACGCAGCCTCATCCCTCAAGTAACACCCATGTCCTTTAGAACTATGCGATGTGCATTATATGCCCTCCAAAATTTCACATTATGCAATCTCAGCTCTCAAGCCTAGTACCTAAGCTCAAAAAATACATAATATTTCTCCTCATCCCAACCCGAACTGCACATTGCTCACTCTTAGTCCTTAAGTCTTAGCCTTGAGCTCCTTAGCTATGCAATTGCACAATCACTTGGTCTCCTTACCTCCCATAAATGAGAAGTGGGCAAGATCAAGGCTCAAGCCTCCAGTCTAAGCCCTTGAGTCCATCAACTACACAATCCCTTTTCCTAACCTACCCTAAAATGTGCACTATGTAGTCTCAAGGCTCAGGCCTCAATACTTAGTCCTTGAGTCCCTCAACTGTGTAATTCCTTGGCCTCTGTCCTTCCATAACTACCTAGTGGGAATCTTCAAGCCTCAAGCCTCTGCCTTGAGCTCTTAACTCCCTCAACTATGAAATTTCCTAAACCTAACAATCTTGAACTATGAATTGCATCTTCTCAAGCCTCAATCTAAGACCTTAGCCTCTAGAACTACCCAATCCCCTTTGCCAGTCACCTAACTTGTCATGATAGAATGATGATGGAGGAAAAGGAGATGAGGACCATGCTAAAAGAGACATAGGGATCTAAATAGATAAGATGATCACCGGGCAAGAAGACCAAGGAACACCATATTACAGCAGAAGTTAAAAAATTAGCACCCCATGAAGGCTCCATCTGATTCACAACCCTTTGGAGGGTGGATATGAAGAGGAAATCATATCTCTAATGGAGATGAAGCATTGCACATATCTTATTGAAGACAAATGAACAAAAAAGAATGACCTAACATTGGCATGTCATCATGCAATTCATGTCATCAGTGTCATGAGTCATCATGTGCCGCATCATTTGTGGATTATGTAAATTCTATATTGGAAAATGTAATGTAAAGTGGAAGTCCAAGAGACATCCATGTAATGGGAAAAGTACTCATTTGGAAATCGAAAGGTCATAGAGAAGAAAAATAGTCATGAGGGTCATCCAAGAGTTACATGGGAGGTGAATGATCATCCCATTTGTTATATATACACCGTCATTGTATATGCAAAGGAATTTTCACCTTGGATCCTCTTACCAGGCATTAGAGAGGAAGATAGTTGTTTTGGAGGAGTAAGTGACTTCTCTAATGCTCCACTATTCAGGCTAGTGGTGTTCTTTGTCTTGATGTAGCTTGGAGCTTTTAGTTAATCCAAAAGCTCATTGAGCCGAAACACATTCATGCATATGTCATGAATATTGTAAGCATTTTATTTGAATATTTGTGATGTATGTTGTTTCTCATCTATACCAAGGAAATTGAACTATTATAAAGATATTTGGTACTTATCTTGTTAAAAGTGTGTTGTATTTTATTTAATAATCTATTGAGATGGGGCCCCTCAGTTAGTTTTGGGGTTAAGATAGCCCAAGTTTTGATACAGTTTTTGTAAATCATGTAAATTCTC
Source organism: Pinus taeda (assembly GCA_000404065.3). Lineage (NCBI taxonomy): Eukaryota > Viridiplantae > Streptophyta > Pinopsida > Pinales > Pinaceae > Pinus > Pinus taeda. Next base: position 78,707 of record APFE030790175.1, read on the forward strand.
CATGATTTGTGGATGCAGAGCGTGTAGAAGTATAGGAGTCAAAGGGGTTTAGCCCCTTGTTTTATGTAAAGTTTGAGGCAGTTTTGAGATTCACCCATGGTCTGCAGACCATGGCATTGTATGAAAAAGGCTATAAACAGGCATGCCTTAGAGAATCTGAGGAATAATTGATGGATAATGGATGAAAAGTGATAGAAAAGAGAAATGGGTAAGATAGAAGAAAAGGCTCTACAACTGATTGTGAAGAGGCCTAGGTAGAGTCCATCGCTGAGTGCATGGACCCTTGCAGTTGTGTGCATAGGGTAGTTTTGAGTCTGTAACCTTGAGTTGAAGATCAATAAAGGCAGTTTCCAAAGAATTCTTGCATATTTATGTTTATTTTTTATTATGCTATATGATGTCAATGAATGATGTGTTTTATGAAATATTGATTGAATGCCACGTGATTCTCCCAAATAAGTATTAGTGGTGTATGCAATGCATGTTTAAGTATTTCCATAAAGACTATGATGAATTCCTTGACATTTACTAATAACTTAAGTAAATTTTTGCAAACCATAATTTAGGGCTACTCTCTGATGCGCGTAAGTAGACAAATTGAATGTTAGAGTTCCGTAAGGACTAATCGTATACCTTCACATAGGTCTGAAGGCTATTTTAATAGAGTTGTAGCAGAGTGCCATAAGAGTGTATCGATCTACATGAAGGAAGATCTGAGGCACTGGAAGACATCACACTAGCCTTTGGATGCAGAAACTTGGTTCTTGCATCCCCCCATACTGCTTTGGGTGAGACTGTAGCCTGCACTATGTCGGTTGTCGCCGAAAGGGCCAATAGTGTAGGGTTTTGTTGGTTGGCACAACTAACTTTGAACCTGGGTCAAGACCTTGTAATCCAACAAATGGTTCCATTACCAGAACCAAGATCTACTTGAAAGATATGTGCGATGTCCCATCATTGGAATCTAACCAAGAAAGAAATTGAAAAGTGGTTGGATCGAAAGATTCACAAGTTTGCGGCGTAAGAAAATAGGAATACGTGCCTGTCAAAGGAAGGGTGGTTGAGCAAGTATGTATATACAGAGATACACAAGATATTTTTCTGCACTTTTCCCATTGAACTGTATGAGTGGTTAGCTAAGTTGACAAAATTTCAAGGAAGGTGGAAGCTTGATAGTCCTATAGTGTGGACTCCAAAATTAGTGCGACGATTAGAATCTTCTGAAAATAAGATCGCGCAGGATATTGATCATTGGCTCGATCAGATTTTGGGACGATTCGTTATAGAATTTGTAGTTGATACCTTGATCAGCTAGAACGAAGCAGAGCGGTGATTTTTCAAAGGATCATGATGTAAGTATTTAAACTCTTTGAATACTTGGATTAAAATGTTGTTATGTGAAAATGGGTGATGTTATTGCCTTGATGTTCAGAGCTACGCGAAGTGGACAACTCTTTAGAAATCATGATGGATCAGGATTGGAGTATAGTCCATTGATTGGACCTCCCTTAAGTGACGATGAAGGGGTGGAACGGACTCTGCCGTGAAGCACTATTCAGCTAATCACTCAGGGGATTCCTCGAGTAAATCATCTATCCACTCCACCTTCGCCTCCACCTACACCACATACACCTTCACCACCATTCAACATGGTGAATGCAATGAAGTTTCCAATTTTCAAGGGCATATGGAGTGAAGATACAAAGCAATTTTATTTTTTGTGAATGTTGTATGGACAGGGCAAGAAATTACTGATTAAAATATAAAGAAGGCACAGTTGGTTACCACTTTATAGGATCGCGCGCTAACTTGGTATATTAATTATTGTTATGATAATCCTCTTGCATTGCTAGCAGAAACTAGGTTAGCCTTAAACAAGGAGTTTAGTAAACATAAGTCTAACTCATAGTCAGTAATTGGATTCAAAGAAATCATGATGAGGGTAGATGAGACGCCTTGGGAATTGGATCAAAGGTGAAGTGTCAGATTCGAGAAGCTAACATGTAGTTCACAGATAGTTATCATTATGAATGGCTTATACCTTCGCTTCTGCCCCACCTGAGAACACAGGTGGAAGCCTTAGAAATTGAAATGAGGTTTAATGCATTACCTATTCAGGACACGACCTTAGGGATAGAACAGATCCACTCTCAGTTATAGAGCCTACAACTAGAATTACAGAGTTTGAAGAGATACAAGGAGACTAAACCAGAAGTTTGCACGGAAGTCTGGTGTTTGAAGTGCAAGAGATAGGGGCACTATAAAGACCATTGTACCATGTACGCGAATTATATTATAGGAGGGGGACCAATTCCCCTGAAACCAAAAGCCCCAGTAGGGCTGAGCATGGGAACTGTGCTATGGTGTGCTATTTGTCAGGTTGTTGGACAACATGTGACAAATAATTTTCATTTATTTCAAAAGTTTGTCTAGACACCCCAATAGTTGTTCTATAACTTCTGCAAATTAGTGGGCCATGATGAGCACCATTATTGAAGCTATGAGCTAATGATGGAAAGATCACCTACACACCTGATGAAAACAGAAACTCAGCCTCCAGAGTAGGGCATCAGAGGAACTCATGTAGGTTATCAAGGACAAGGATGGGGCTGAGGAGGGGGAGGACCTGGTAGAGGTCGTGGTCATATTATCTACTACAATTGGGGACAAAGCATTATGCATGAGAATGTTAGAATCATACACACCCTTCATGTCAATACTGCAACTAGTTTGACCATACTATAGAAGAATGCCTGGTGTTGATAGCTAAAATGAAAGATAAGAAAGCACAACCTCAACAGCGTACACAAAACCTACATATGATGAGATTTTAGCCCTACGAGGAGGATCAAAGCATGAATATAGTGCTGAGAAGTGGAATAATGATTTGTGATGATAAGGGTAAACATCCTAAAGAAGAAGGATGGGTCCAAAAAATGCCACAGAAAGAAGTTGGATTTGATCTAGAGCATGCTAAAGAGACTTTTATGGAGGCCAAGAAGAGCTTCGTTGAGGCCTCCACCTCAAGAAGTCAGGACAAGGTGCAAGAAACCAATGCACCTGTAGAGGTTGATCCCTCTGTACTCACTCCTTTTTTGGAGACCTGCATAAAACTGTTGTGTGATAGAAAAGATGTAGAAGTCCTGTAGGAATTAATAAACAATTGCATCAACAAAGAGAAGGTCCCTGATGGACACCGGGTGGTCAGGAAAACTGGTAAACATAAGGAACAAATAGGCCATGAGATGTGGTTAACTGCTCAGATAAGTGATTATGAGATGGACCAGGTCATCTTGGATCTAAGGTCTGATGCAAATGTATTACCAAAACAAACATGGGAAAGAATGGGAAGACCTGCACTGTAGTGGTCTCCGATTCAGCTCAGAATTTTGAACCAGTGAAAAATCATCGCCATGGGACAATTATATGGAGTAAAATTTGATATAGAAGGTGCGAGTGTGATGGCCGACTTTGAGGTTATATAAATCGTCGATGACAGTAACCCATACCATGCACGCTTGGGAATTGACTGGGCTATTGATATGAATGGGGTCATCAATTTGAAGAAGAGGATAATTTCATTTGAAATAAAATCCCTTCAGGTTATAGTACCATTGGACCCTATAGAAGGGGCGCGCTATACTGAACTTGTTCGCGATTATGAAGAAAGTGATGATGAACTGGACCGAATCTACAAAATAGCAACGTGAGACCAGGATTGGATCAATCCAATGATAGATGGGAGGATTGCATGGGATCAGAAAAGATCCTGCACCTCTAATTCAGATGAAGACTTGGAGCATTGGTAGAATCACTTGCATGAAGTATCTACACTGCGATGCAATATGATGATAAAGTCACTTCACTGCATTTCATCAGAAGTAAGGAATCTACCATTTTATGATGGCTTAACTAATGTAGATCTATTTTTAGATGAATTTGAGCATGAAGTCCCTCAAGATCACCTCTCCCAAGCATTAGAATTGGAACTGTGTGCTATGCCTGCATGATGGTGGGGAATGCATAATGATAGTTTTGGTGGATGGTGAGATTACAAAAGAATGATGAAGTTTCTGTTTGGGCATGTTAATACTAGAATGACCGAGAAATATGATGGAATAGACGATCCGCATGATCACCTAGCAAAATGGACTAAAGCATGGGGGACAAAACTACATCCAGAGTGGGTATACGTAATTTTCCATACTTTGGATACAATTCCCATGACCTAGTATTTGGAAACGAAGCTCCGCCATGGCACAGTGGAATGGGATATTGAGGGAAGGATTCTTATTGACCTTCAGCTTTGAATATGGCTTTGCAAGAACCGATGAAGCACTACAAGAGATTAAAGGGGTTATCTTCAGAACAGCGATAGAACCTATGGAATGAACCCAACCACATTGGAGGAGCACCCAACTATGCCATGCATTGGAATGCTATAATGTGACTGCTGAAGAAGAAGATGAAGATCTGAGAAACATTAATATTCCAAAGGTAGAAGGGCATCATGAATTCAAAGGTCCACAAATAAATAACCCAAAAATCACCATGATGTTGAAGACAAAGCAAGTAAACATTGGGACTGAAGCAGAACCGAAGTTTGTAAAGTTTGGAGATTATCGGGATGATGCTACCATGGATAAAGTTGTTGAGTTACTCTATAGATACTAGGATCTCTTCCCTACTAAGTTTTCAGATTTGAAGGGCATAGTTGGCAATCTGGGTGTTATGAAGATCACTCTGAAGCCAGACGCAAAGCCTATTAAGAAAAGGTCGTATCATCTTAATCCTAAATACAAGGAAAAGGTTCGTCAGGAGCTGGATAAGATGTTGAAGGTAGGCATTATAGAACCAGTTGAGGAATCTGATTGGGTGAGCCTAATGGTGGTTCAAGAGAAGAAACAAAAGAGGGAAATAAGGATTTGCGTAGAACTATGGAAGCTTAACGATGCGTGTGTACACGACCCATTCCCAACATGGTTTACAGATGGAGTGTTAGATAATGTTGGAGGGTAGGAGGCCTATTCCTTTACTGATGAGTTTTTTAGGTACCATCATATCCAGAGGATAGGAGGTAAACAACCTTCATGATAGAATAGGGTTGTTTTCAATACACTGTGATGCCATTTGGGCTTAAGAATGCACCTGCGATATTTTCCCGCGTAGTCATAGTAGCGTTCAAAGCATTCATTCAGAAGTTCTTGGAAGTATAATTTGATGACTGAACAATGTTTGGATCGGCGAAGCGCCATGTAGCAAGTATGTGCCTGATGTTGGATACATGTCGCAGATACCAGATCGCATTGAATCTAAAGAAATGCATATTCTGTGTTCCCTTTGGGATCTTGTTGGGTCATGTGGTGTGCAAGCAAGGATTGATGATCGGTCCTGCAAATATTGCAGTAATTGTGAATTTGGAAGCCCCTGGGAATGTCAAATGCACAACACTGGGACATACAGGATATTATAGAAAATTTATCAAATCCTATGCTCAAATCACTATGCCCATGGAGATACTACTGAAGAAGGATGCAACATTCTATTGGGACAAAGAATGTCAGCACAACCTAGATGTGTTGAAAGAAAATATGGTCACTACACCGATCTTAGTATTGCATGATTGGAAAAAGGAGTTTCATGTACATGTAGATGCCTCTTGCATTGCATTGGGTGCAACATTAACACAGGCTAGTGAAGGAGAAATAAACCATCCTATAGCCTTAGTGAGTAGGTAGTTATCAAAGAATGAGAGGAATTATTCAATGACTAAGCACGAAGGATTGGCCATGGTGTATGCACTGTAAAAATTCAGACATTATTTATTAGGGGGGCATTTCAAGATGTATACAAATCATTCTTCCTTGAAATACCTGGTCAATAAGCATGTGTTGCAGGGGAAGATCTGTATATGGTTGCTATTATTCTAGGAGCATGACTTTGTAGTCATTGTGAAGCTAGGGAGATTAAATGTAGGACCTGACCATCTGTCGCAGATCAAAGCAATTGAGGAGCCCAATAATTTGGAGGAATGGTTTCTAGATGCACAGCTCTTTGCAGTGCATGTAGCATATAATCATTTTGCAGACATTATTCACGTTTTGACAACAAGGATGACACTAGAAGGATATACAAGTCAACAAAAGAAGGAATTAGTAGTGAATACAGTAGATTTTTCAGTCATTGCGAGACATATGTATAAGATGGGTGCAGATGAAATATTGCAAAGATATGTGCTGATTTTGAGCGGGATAACATTCTCGATAAAACTCATGGGGGAGTTGTGGGAATTCATTATGTAGGCAAGGCAATTGTGCAAAAGATTTTGTGCGCCAGTCTATGGTGGCCAACATTGCACAAGGATTCCAAGGCGTATTTTAAGGTGTGTGATGCATGTCAAATAATTGGTAGACCATTGTGAAGGGATGAGATTCCATTGCATCCTCAAGTATCTTTACAGCCTTTTGAGAAATGAGCGATTGATTTCATTGGGCCAATTCAGCCCCGTAGAAAGAAATTGGGTGCGCACTATATTATCACTACGACAGAATATCTCACCAGATGGGCGGAAGCATAGCTATCTAAGGATTGTATAGGGGCTACGAAAACAATGTTTTTGTTTAAGTATGTCTTAACTAGATTTGGGTGCCTGAAAGTGTGATGAGTGACAGGGGTATGCACTTTCTGAATGAGACGATCAACACATTGACTAGAGAATTCCACGTAAACCATAAAAAGAGTACACCCTATCACACACAGGCCAATGGGACTATTGAAGCCTTCAATAAGATTATGGAAAATGCACTGACAAATATCTACAACGTGCAGCGAAATGATTGGGATGTATGTTTACATACAATATTATGGGCTTATAGGACTACTTGTAAGAAGTGGATAAGGAAAACATCGTTCAAATCAGTATATGGGGTTGAAGTTGTAATGACGATGGAGTACATTGTGCCCCGTTTCACATACTAGCCCTGAAGGGTATGGTGGATTGTGAGGCCTTGGAGGAACAACTCGTGTAGCTGATGGATCTTGAAGAGGATTGATTTTTGGCAAGATTTCATCAACAAGTATAGAAGGAACGTGATAAAGCATGGCATGATCACCATATCAAGATTTTCACATTCAAGGTAAACGATATTATCTTTTTATATGATGGTAAGTTCACTAAATTTCTAGGTAAATTCCAGATGCATTAGTTAGGACCATATATTGTCAAATAAATTATGTATGGAGTTGCAGTTTAGCTTGCGAAGCTGAATGGGGAAACCTTCTTGAGAAGACTAAATGGGAGCAGATTGAAATTGTATATAGGGGATCCTACGCAATGACTATATGACATCAAAATAGTCTTAGTGCTCCATGCAGTTGCAAGTGAGCGCGTGACTATAAACTACACAAACCAGTTTGGAGGACAACGCAGTGGGCAGACTGCATAGAGAATGACGAAAATACAACCCATAAAGCTACATGTAGGAAGTTACAACATGGAGGAAGGTGCCATGCAACACAATACGAAAGTGACCATTGAAGTTATTGTTCATGACTTGACGACTAGAATACGGTTAAGTGGAGTGGGCTAATGGCTTTCAAGATAAAAATATTTGAAGATCTGCATGCTATTCCAATAGAAAACACTTTGCGCTCTCAAAATTATTGGTGAATTTCGTTATCTGTTGCCTATGACCCGAGCATTTTTGGAGGATTTCATTGTGAGCCTCATGTTTTCTGAGTTGCCTACGATAAACTAGAAGTTTATTTGTGGCAAAATTTTTGTGCCAAGTCCTATTGAAACTATAAGTATTGACGATGTTTCCTCTAAGACTATTGCCCTAGAAGTTGTATGTATGGAAGCTCTGACTATTGTGCCTATGACACCGAGGTCACCTAGGCCAAAGCCTACCCCTATCAGAGAAACCCAACCAGCCAAATCAAAGAAATCCATGAAGGAAAAGCATAAGAAGACAGTCACAGTACGCGCATCCCCTAGGAAGCATACCAAAACGCAAAAGAAAAAGAAAGACAAGCAGCCAGAGAAAGTAGTGTACCTAGAGGCGAAAGAAGCTTAGGGAAAAGAGGATCTTGATGCTGAAGGAAGAGAAGCCATAACAAGGCTACATTAGTATATCCCTCCACAGAAAGGAAATGCAAAGGTCATGAAGGACCCAGATTCTGAGAAGTTCACCTATCTCTGCCCCTGCTACCTGTACAGGTCCCTTTTGAAGGCTTGCAGCTTGCAAGGGTCCTGTTACTGAAAATGGAGGATTGGAACCTTGCAGACCTGTTGAAGCCCCGAAAATCAGGTCTACAACAAGGGGGATACCCGCCCGGTCCGGACCTTGGTTGGCAGCTCCTTATCCGTTTGGTATAGCGGGTCTGGCTGGGGATATGGGACCAGTTTCCCAATTTATGAGTGTGTGTGTGTAGAATTTGATGTTTCCGATCTAATGATTCCTAATTAAGATGTTCTAATGCTAACTTTAATCTAGTGCTATGCTATTGTATTCTAATAAGTAGAAAACATCTAAGTCTATACTAACCAGGGGTGTAATTCTTCTATTATGTGATCTAAAAAGATTTCAAATAACAACTAGTAATAAAGATCATTCAGCTATTATGAGAAAATAATTCGATAAAAATGAACCACTTCGTATAAAAATTTAGACGAAACAGTTGTGAAAAACATATCGCATAATGAGCTATTCATACATTAAGCATAAATAAATATCTTTCACCGTACAAAAGTGCCAAATGATAACTCAGGCATTCACGCTTCAATATATAAACAACTAAAACTGAATATCACTTTAACAAATAAGCAGAAATGGTTAAGAGATAAAAGTAGCATTTATAATTAGTCCTACTCATGAACTTCAAGTCACAATGTTTTATCTCTCCTTGATCTAACATCCACTAAGAGTACAGAAGTGCAACATCAGTAGCAGATATTAAATTCAAACATTAACAAATCTTGTTCCATTCATTCATCAAAACCTCCTCGGAGGGTGCAAAAGTGCATGTTCTGAGGACAATTTTTTGACAAATCTGGACCCTTCTCTAAATGCATGAGAAGGGTTTAAATACTACTAACTAAAACTAAGAATAGCTTATTACAAAAATTTAGGATGCGGTTTAAATGCCCATCCTTTTTCTAAGCAAAAATAAAATAAAACTATTTCTAAAATTAAATATAACATCTAACTATTTCTGTATTTGCTCCTTAATATCGCAAGCATTCAGCATTGCTTGAGAAGAGTCGATTGACCGACTTCAGCTTATAATTCTACTGTGAAACGGAATTAGCAAGATCTGGCGACATCTTTTCGGTAGAATTGATGACGTATTTGGGAATCATCCGCTGACTATGTGACTTTACCATGTATGCCCAGTATTATTCCCAATTTAACTTAATTAACCCTGAAATTGATTCTGCCTTTTCTAGCGTGGCCTCTTGCAATTTTTTGGGGTTTGCAAATAACTGAGCAATTGGAAGCTTTCTTTTTTGAGCAATTTTCTATGTGATGCGCGATTAGCGATAGGCACTAATCACGCATCGGAAACTGCCTATGTTTCTTGATTCGGGCTTCCTTGACGTGTTTTTCACCTTTAGCGCCTTTTGGGAGATATAAAGCTCAAACTTTGTGAAGATAATTATTCCGTAAGCTCTTAACCTGAGTCTTCAAATGTTCATCTCTGTCATCAACACTATCTATGTATGTGAGAATTTGGGGGCTTGCTGCTTTCCAATGCAGGAATGAATGAGCTAACTCCGTAACTGATGTTTCAGCCGACCTTGATGGGCCTGTAGTAGCCAAAAATCCCATTACCTTAGGATTCTCTTCCCCAAGCAGATTAGGTGTGCCTTCCCAGATGGAAATTGGACTCCTGCCTTTCTTCCTCATAGTATCCTGCATACTGTCTTGTATAACCTTTTGTTCTTCGTTCATGCAGTTTACAAATGAGGTGAAAGTAATGATAAAAATAATGACAAGAAAGCTTTAAATTCCAAAGATATGCAAAAACACTTCACCTTATGTGAACTGGCTCCTTTATAAAAACAAAACCATATTTTATTAACAACTAGCATATAACTCATTAATTATCATTAAAATGTGTGACCAGTTCTTGGTTTACGAAAAAAGCTTTTTCTTGAATATTGAGCAAGGATAATCTGTGATGGAATGATTCTGCGATTTGCATCGTAGTATCGTAGATCGCAGCATCGTATTATCGTAATTTTCACTCCATCACATTATCGCTACATCGCAAGATCGCTATATCGCATTATCGTTGCATCGCATTATCGTTGTGTCGCATTATCGCTGCATCGCAAGATCGCAATATCGCACGATCACAATATCGCAAGATCGCAATATCGCAAGATCATTTAATCATTATCTGTATTTTATGTGTTTTTGCAATATGCGATATGTGATATCACATATCGGCGATTTTGTGTCACAATCTCGCATTTTTTAGCTCATAAGAAGGCATCCTATCATTTTTTTGCACGATGCGATATTTCTTAAGGAGTGACTTTACTTCCTTTATCATGAAACTTAATATTTTTAGATTTTTCAAAGGTATTTTCCTAAGTCCATGATGGTAAGCTTTATCCAAAAGGAAGTATAAGCCCTAATTGATTTTTTTTAAATTTTTGACTAAGGGTCCCCACTTTTTTAGTATTAGTTATAACACTATATAAAGAGGGGGGTTGTTGGTGGCCACAACAAGGCCATGCTAAGTTTCCACACTTGGAATCAAATAAGTATATGAGGAGGGTATATTATGCATAAATAGGTGTTACCACATTGGAAACATAGGAATGGGTCTGTAGTGTCGAGCACTCAGGGTTTATCAATTTGCTATTGGTGCCACATTACCACCGCACCCCCATCAACAACATATGTGTGCGCCAGCTGCTCACATTGGTGCATGATGGTTTTTTATGGCTGGGAGGGCATATCCCCATTATAAACATGCTCATTCACATAATTACGCACCTGCCTTATAAAGGTGCAAACCTAGCTAAGTAATTTGGTGGAAAAACTAGGGAAAAATATCGTGAAAAGAATGAAGAGGGATTACAACCTCCTTAAGAAGTTGTGAGGGTATTCAATTATTTCTATAACATACCCGATAGCTCAAGTGTTTACCCAAATTTTAGCAGGGAAGGTGATGTGAAAATGATGTGCGGATGAAGTCTCGGCACCAGTAGTTTCCCTAGCTGCACAATGCGCAAAAGGCGTACAATTTAATTGGGCAAGATACCTCTGTCAGGTGTTTCTAGCGAAGTACTGTGAGGCCCAGGATGAAACCAAGCCATTCCACTACACTTGGTTATTACTGTCTTTTATTCTTGTTACATGGGAATTGTTGGAGGATGGCCAATTTCCTCTGCTCGAGGAAGGATTGCCAGAGGCAGCGCAATTTTATTCCTTATGGTCTACGAAGGATGTCGAGCAGATTACAAAGATGAAGATGTTCTGGGTTCTTATGCAAATGAGTCTCTACATGTCCATCAATTAGCATCCAAGGTTGTCCCCATCCTTACTCATGTAGCTATCATCCTATGTGACATTTAAGGCTGACATTCATAGAGTATATATCCAAGCACAGAAGGATCCCGATAAGAAATGGCATGACTTTCTTTGTTTAGTGCCAGAAACGGATGTCCAAGAGGTTGTATCGGAATGGCCTTCAGAGTGGTGTTCCCTGACAAACTTAACTACTAGACCAAGCACAGGTGCGGAAAGTTTTGTCGGACATAAAAGAAAGGAGGTAGCTAAGTAGGCTATGTGCACCCTGGCAGCATAGAAAAAGAAGGAAGCTATAGATAAGACTAGTGTGGAGCAAGAACGCGCTACCAAGGTGCAAGTAGAACAAGAATAACATGAGTCACAAAAAGGTGAAAAGTCACCTTCACCAGAGACAGAGGAAGAAGAACTTTTAGGAAAAAGTGGCAGAGGAGATGAGGATCAGATCACCTGATTTATTTTGAAACAATGTGGCAAGGAGTAGCAGGGTGGAATGAGGAAAACTAATAAATTTGATAAACCACAGGTTGATCCCATGGTGTTAACAGAGGGCTATCTCGATGAGATTGGGGATAAAATCAAGGATACACCGACTAAAGTGTTGCAGCAGTTTGAGCAGAAATACAAGAAAATGTTGGCGAGCATCCAAAAGGATCTGCGCAAGCTGCAAATCCAAGCAAGAAAAATATAGGTGGGCACTGGACAAGCGAGCATGAAGCAAGTGAGCTTGACACCCAGGACAAACCAAGAAATAGAGCTAGTAAGGACCATAGACCTTAGAACTATACCATTACCATATGGGTCCATTTGCGCAAAGTCCGTTGTCGATCGCATTATCCTGAGTATAATTAAGAACATTGAACTAAATATAGTGACGCTCTCCAATGAGACCTTTGACATGCTAAATACAGGGGTGGCAAATGAATTAAGAAACAGGGAGAAGCACACCTTCAACCTCATAAATGAGTACAAAGTTAACAATGAGAAAATGTTCACTAAAAAGACGTACGATTTGAAGGAAAAGGAGGCACTTTAGACACATAGTTCAAGTCTGGAGTTAGTAGTAGCAGAGACATGCAAGACAGTTCAGATCTGAGGCACTAGAAGACAGATCTGAGGCACTAGAAGACATCAAACTAACATATGGATGTGTTGTGCCTATCAACAACCCCCCTTTTGTTAGTGTTAGTAATAAAATTAATAAATAGTGACCCTCCCAAAAAATCAAATCTTAGCATTTAATGTTGCTTTTTCGTTTTTAGAATAAAATAAGATGTCAAAGTAGAACTTTCTAAAACATGGAAATTTACCTTTTCATACTCCAAGTGCATAAAACTTCACAAACCACGAGTTTCCTACAAAAAGCGCTACATGACCATAAGGCCTAAGAATATATTTATAATGGTAAGTCTTGAATACTTAAGTAAACCATGAAAAACTCGCTTTAGAAAAGATTACTCTCACATTGCAAAAGGTTATAATAGATCTCCCTTATAGAGGTTACCCCTTGAAAATGCGATCCGCGAGAACGCGAGATCATGAAGCTTATAACCTTATCACATTAGAAATTCCAATATCATGGTGCTATCTTATGAAACATAAGAAAATATCACAAAATGCAATAGCATCTCACAAATCGTATATCGCAGTAGCTCAGGTAACAATGGTTTGTAACGAGAACAGATTTTGCGATATAGCAATCCGCGATATTGCAAAGTAAATCACAAAATTTCTTTTATCATAGTTCGAAGGGCTCAAGGTTCTAGGAGAAATACTTTCTAACGTTTAGTGCAAATTTATGAACATTAAAGTTTAGCATAATGGTCCATTAGTGGTCATTTAATAAAAACAATTAGGATCAGTGTAAAGGACTATTTGGTGCAAGTTGATATCTTTTGATGTGATTTAGAATTAAGGACCTCCCGTCACCTTATTTTCGTCCTTCTATTGATTATTCCTGTATTAACTATCATATTTATCATATGTTTGCTCTCCGCTTGCAACTTTTAGGAAGAACATACAAAGCGTAATATACGAAGAAATGGAGAAGAAAGGCAAGGCTCCCGCGTCTGAGAAGACAAAAATGACCCCATTATTCATAGACACTACCTGTAGTTTGGATGCAGGGATATCTACATGGGAAGCTATGTATCATTTGTTAGAGGATGAACAACTGAGAATTATGGAAGTTACAGTTACAACAGATGGACACGACTCTTTTGAAGCATCCCTACCTGAACTTGCATGCTCGTTTCTACACTACATTGCGGCAAGGCCAAAGATACTCCCATACACTGACATCGTGAAATGGATTATAGATGATGTAGACATATCCGATAGAAAGTTCAAGACGGCCAGCCAGGAAGTCATGGGGTCATTTACTCCAAACAATTTGAGGTGTATGTACCACTTACCAGAACCCCCAACAAGAAATTTGTCGAGAAGTTCGCCAAGGAGAATGAAGACTTTGTAGAATGCATAAAGCACTGGTCAAACAATGAGGAAAGACCAAAAAGGGATAAAAATGGTATGTACACCATTGGCTCTCTTTGTTCTCCTTACTGTTTTGCTGCTGAAATGTTATGTAGACTGTTTGGGAAACCAAACATCAACAAGTTTTCATCAGAATGGTTATTTATCAGAAAGTCATGTGGGAATCAAATTTTATGCCCAATTTCTTCAAAATTTATCACGGAGTTATACTCTCGATCCATAAAAATATCTACAAGAGAGATGCCTCAAGGTTTTCCCAAGAAGCTGAGGTGGATATTCTCTCCATGGCAAGATGGTTTGGAGAAGAACTGCTCACTTATATTAGAGAGTTTGGCATCATTGTTGCACCTCATGTGCTACCTTATTACGTCCCAGACAAACTGATGGCTAGGGACATAACCTATCAAACCTACAGTGTGGGGGGAATGTGCAAGGTACTGAAAGATTCCAAGAAGGCCATTTGGCCCCAATTTTCTATAATATCCAGAGTATTTACATTGCAAGACTTAGGTCATGCTTTTAAAGAAGTTGATAATGTATTATGTTTACAACTACTAAATTTCTCGGGAAGGAAATATGATCCCTTTGGTGTTGTAAGTAATTTTACTACAATGGTTAAAATAAAAGTATTTTCCCATGAAGAATATCTCTTTGATGATGTTTTCTTGCAGAAGAACACCTTCAAATAGGTTCAGAATATAGCATGAATTCTTTTTGACCAAGAAAATCTCCAAAATTTTGACAATTACAGAAAACAGAGGTATTTAAGGTCCCATTGGACCAATTACTCATCGAACCAATAAGAGAACCTACTCCCAGCATTAGCATAAGTGAGTATTCAAAAGAGAAGTCCAAAACAAGTTCTGAAAAAGAATAAACTGAAAACTCTGGTGATCAATCCAAGAGTGAACACAGTAAAAATGAGGAGTCAACAAAAGACACAGCTCGGTCTGCGGCAAAGTTTGATCAACATCTTTTGTCCCAAAATCAAGCTAAGGTCTCCACTCCTCTTATAAAGCAAACAAAGCCACTCGTAACTGATCTAGAAGGGGAATGTGAGAATTTTAATAAGATAATTAACACAAAAGAACAAAGCATAGAGCCATTAACAAATCCAAAAGAGATGACTACGGAGATGGCAATAGAAAGGGCTATCGACACTTAGGAAGCAGAGCACATTCCTATTGATCCCTCATCTGAGATTGTACTAAGAATAGAGGAAATTCCTCCTCTAGATGTGTTTTATAGCCCTCAACATAAAGTTTTCATTAGAAGGCAAAGAAATAAATGAAAATTGGATTACGTGCTCACTCCCAAGGATGAACCTTTGGATGTTCTTTGGAAAGACCCCTCTATAGACCTATCGACAAATCTTACTAGGCTCTCACAAGTAGCAGGTGCTTACGCTTTAGCAACTATTGATAAGGCAACAAAAGTTCAATTATTACTTAAAGAAAAGGAAGACAGGATTTTTTTTTTGGAACAACAATTACAACAAAGCATCAATCAACAAGTGGAAAAACAGTTGGAAAAACTCCAACATGATTTCCAGCAAATGCAATTGGCACATCAAAACAATTTGGCTAGTAAAGAAGAGTAGTTTCAGGGTATAATAGAACTGCACAGAGATGATCCCAAAATTGGTGAGTTTATCACAAAGGCACTTGGTCTCAATTCCCAGCTCTCGCAACAGAAAGAACTACTATGCCAGAAGATTTCGCAATGTAATTCTCGTTGCGAAATGAGTGATAATATTACAAATCAAGTCGTAGAATTACGACTTGAGTATGATTCAATTTTTAAGAAGGTCTCAGACTTCTTGAACTGGTAGAAATCTAAAGAAGGAAAAAGAGCAGACATGCCTAGAATTGATGAAATGCACAAGGAAATTTTATTTTTGAAATGGGATTCTTGGCTAAAGGAAGCAGATCAGGCAATGGAGGATGTAACATCAACAACGAACAGTGTCATTGAATGCATAATGAAAATTTGCACAAGGCCAATTTGGTAGCAGAGACCACCTCGGGCTTCCTTCCAAAGGCATAATAGCTTCAAACAGTGTGGAAACAAACATCAGAGGAAAGGGATGAGGTGATTAAACAGGTAAATAAATTAAACTGGGAAACGTACTGGTAGTACCTACCTGGTAAAACCACATAGCCAATGGATGACCCTGAAGTGCCTCATGACTTCTGCCAAGAAGATAGTGCCAGCTCTCACCAACACTGTATTTGCAGGACAGTTAAAAGCTAAAGTAGGCCAACTGACACTCTTGAAACCGATTTTGGATATTTGCAATCTAAAAGATCACATGCAAGACTAGTCATAGATGTAGTTTATTTTTATTTTAGTTTATTTTTGCTAAAAATGAGGTAGGTCGTTTAAACCTCCTCATCTATTTTTTTAATATTTATTTTTAGATTTGATCGAGTAGTATTTAAACCCCTCTCATGCATTTAGAGAGGGGTGCAAAGTTTTATCAAAAACAATTCTTCAGAACGTGCATTTTCCCCCCACTGGGGAGGTTTTGATAAAATTAATGGAACGAGATTTATTTTCTATATGAGTTTAATATTTGCTACTAAATTACACTTTTGTACTCTTAGTGTATTTTAAGTGATTTGAAGATAGATCTAAATTGCTGCAACTCATGAGTATGACGTATTACAAATGGTATTTTTATCTACTAATACTTTTTTACTTATGTGTCAAGCAATAAATCATTTTCATTTATTTGTATATGAAAGTTTGAATGTTTAAGTTATTATTATTGCACTTTTGTATGGTGATGACTTACTCTTTATGCTGAATATTTAAATGACTCTTATGCGATATATTTCTCATATTTTTTCAGCTAACTTTTTACATGAAACAATCATTTTTAAATGGATTATTTTCTTGTGGTGATTGAATGATCTTTATTACCGATTGCTTTTAGAAATTATTTTAGATCACATAAGTAAACATTACTCCTAGGATAGTTTTAGAGTTAGATGTTTTCTTTGATTATGATAGATTGCATATGATAGTTAGAAGATAGATTAGATTTAGAGCAAGTATTCACCCCATAAAACCCTAAAAAGAAAAACATCATCCCATTAGCACACACATCATAAATAGATTTGGAAACTCGCCCCATCATCCCTAGTTGAAGCCACTATTCCAAAAGAAAAAGGCGTTGCATTAAGGTTCAGACTAGGTGGTTATCCCCCTTGTTGGAGACCTAATTTTTTGAGCCTTCAACAGGATGCAGAAACTTGGTTCTTGCATCCCCCCATACTGCTTCAGGACAGACTATAGCCTGTGCTACGAGGGTTGTTTCCGAAAAGGCCAGTAGTGTATGGTTTTGTTGGTTGGCACAACTAACTTTGAACCTAGGTCAGGACCCCCAAGCCAACCTAATCATTTCTCCCTTGTGAGATATTTTGCTACTTGATCAATGATTCATTCTTATCTATGTGTGTGTGTGCTTTCTCTAGATTAGTACTATGACTTGTCTTTAAAGGGCTCACTTTTATCGCCCCTTTTTGTAGAAGGGCCTTGTTACTTTCCACAACTAAAAATTTCACAAGGCATACTCACTTGCTAATTTGAAGATACCTATGTATTGCTCTCTTGTGCTAAAATTTGTATCCAAGGAAAATATACAACAATACATGGTAACCAGGCTAATACTCCAGATGGGGCTCCTATTCCAAAGGGTGTGAAGTCTAATTGGGACTTCATATTGAGGAGACCATTTGGTTTATGGGTTTCCAGGACTGTTGACAGACATGTGGTATGTTATGAATCAAGGAAATTGAATGATCATGAGAACAACTATGTGACACATGATCTTGAGTTGGCAGTGATCATTCATGCATTTAATATGTGGATGCATTATATTCTTGGTGGGAGGTTCATTATTATGAGTGATCATAGTGGGTTGAGATACTTATTTTACAAACTTAATCTGAATGCCAGGAAATCTAGGTGGTTGGCCACACTCAATGAGTTTAATTTCTAGATTAGGTGCATTGAGGGAAAAGAGAACAAGGTTGCAGATGCCCTTAGTAGAGAGTACACGTAAATCATATAGTAGCTACGAGTTCATATGGCATGAATTTACAAGATCAAATCTTATATGTAGGACAACAAGATGACAGGTATAGGGATCTTAGGCACATATTACAACAACATGGTACATGGCATCAAAATATGGACTATCGTATCATAATGGATGGTTTGGTTAGATTTGGGGACAGGATCTATGTTTCGGATAATAGTGAACTCAAGAATATTATCTTGGGAGAATTTCATGTTAAGGCATATTCAATTTCTCTGGGATATCATAAGACATTGACAATAGTGAATAAGTTCTACTATTGGCCAAATATGAAGAAGGAAGTGGCAAAGTTTGTGGCTAGATGATTGGATTTTCAATAGGTAAAAGCAGAGTGTAAGAGTCCAAGTGGTTTACTACAACCAATTTTGATTCTAGAGTGGAAGTGGGAGGCCATTTCTATGGATTTCATTACTGGTTTTCCAAGGACATCTAGACAACATGATTCTATCATGGTTGTGGTGGACAGGTTGAAAAATGTAGCTCACTTTATAACGATTAAGTCTACTTATTCAACACATGAGGTAGCACAGGTACTCAACAGAGATATATTGAGGTTGCATGGTGTTCCTATGAATATTGTGCTAGACAGAGATGCCACTTTCACTTCCAAGTTTTGGAAAGATTTATTTGCAAGTTTGGGTACAAATTGGCCTTCAACATATCTTATCATCCAAAAACAAATGCATAGACAAAGAGGGTCAATAGGATATTGGAGGATATGTTGAGGATGTATGTCTTACATCAGTAGTGAAAGTGGGAAGAGTAATTTCCACTAGTTGAGTGTGCTTACAACAATGGGTATCAAGATTAATTAAGGATGAGCCTGTTTGAGGAATTTTATGGGCAGAGTTGTAATACTCCCATCAGTTGGAATAATCTAGTGGGCAGGGTGTTGATAAGACTAGATATGTTGGTAGACATGGAATAGGAAATGAAAGTTATTAAGAATAATCTAAAGGTAGTATAGGACAGGAAAAAGAGTTATGCAAACCAACACAAGGTATTTAAAGAGTTTTATGTTTGCAAACAGGTTTATTTGTGCATCAATATGAAGAAGAGCTCCTCGGGTATTGGGTTATGTGCGAAGCTGGCACCTTAGTATTGTAAGTCTTTCGCGATCCTTGAGAATATTGGACCAATGGCCTACGGACTTGCACTACCTCCGATAGTGAAATTCCATGATGTTTTCCATGTTTCTTTACTTAAAATATATGTAAAATATGTTGATCATGTTATTGATTGGTCTGTATTGCAAATGGATCCAGAAGCATAATTCCATCTGGAACCTCAGTGCATTTTTCCGAGAAGGATGTTCATGATCTGGAACCGAGTAATCAAGCAAGATAAGGTGTAATGGAACTTTATACTTGATGAAGTTACACAGGAAATGATTGATTAGATGTGGGCTATGTATCCTTATTATTTTCTAGTTGAGGAATTTTTTTTTTTTATATGTATATATGTGTATGTATATAAATGCCACAATGAGCGAGGTTATAAATCTCTAATAAGCAGTATGGTTGTTATGTTGTCATGTTATTCATGTTGGTTATGATTTTCAGTAGGCTTATCATCGTAAATACTACATCAAGTTAAGTTATAAATATCCATGGGAAGTATGTTTTTCTTTTCAACAGTCTTGGTGGTTGTAGGTGTTATTGAAAAAAGAGGATGTTGTTCCTCTAAGCGAGAGTTGTATGTAATAGCCCTAGGTTAAAAATTCATGTAGTAAATTTAATAAAGGAAAAATAAGACCAAGGTCATGGGACATGTATTCTAAGATGAATGTTGGGCAAAACATCCTAGAAAGTGTTCATTTGGTTTATTATTGTTAAGGGGAAATTGGCAAAGGAAATGGTAAGGGCTTCGGAAAGGAAAGAGGCATTAATTGGCATTTTATTTATGAAAATAAAGGAAATTAGGATAAAATGAAGGTGAAAGGTCACAGGTTGCATGTGAGGGAGAAAATGAAGGAAAAAGGCTTCTAAGGATCATTCCACAACCTTTTGTTAGCTTAGTTTTCAAGCTCTCTCTCTATTCTCTCTTTCTCATACTCTCGCACACTTAGAGAATTCTTGGAGGACTCTATCATTGGAGAAAGGAAGTAAAATGAAGGCAAAGGAAATAAAAGATCAAGCAAGGAAGAGTTGGATCAAGTGCATACAATGAGATTACTTGCATGTATGATTTCCTTGCTATTTTTGGCATGCATGGTACATGGATGTGTGTATTTGGTTGTCTTGTTATCATTGTCATGGGTTTTTCCTAGTGTGATAGTGGTTTTCATCCTTTCCTTTCTGTTTCTAGATAGCCATGGTGTGATGGGGTTATTTTACTTGGATGAGCTATATTGTCAGATAGTTTCAAAAATTAGTGGGGTGATCTTAGGAAAATTCACAAAGGCCTAGGAATCCCTTGACTGGTAAATGGTAAGATTCACAGTAAAGCTTGAGGGTGGAGACAAGAAAATTCCTAAGATTTTAGGTGGAGAGATCTGGAGGAATATATCCTTGTTTAGGGCCTATTGATCCCTTGACCATTATATGGTGGGATTGCAGTAAATTCTTTAGTGTGTTTTATTTGTTTGGGCATAGGAATCCTTTGACTAATATATGGCAAGATACACGGTAAAGCTTGGTTGTATAGATGATGGTTTTGGGCATAGTAATCCCTTGATTAGTAATGGTAGGATATATAATAAAGAAAAGGAAGGCTTATTTTTCTTGTGAGTCTCACATTCATGCTTGAAATATGGTGATTGGCTGAAAAAAGATTTGGTTTAGACCAATCTATGGTCAGGCAGTACATGGAAGTCCTTGACTTGGTTAGCTTTTGTATATGTTAAGAAGAACTCTCTTTCCTTATATTTCATGAGTAAATGTAGTTGACATTATGTGGATTTGATGGTTGTTCTATAATTGTTATTGTTTTGGTTATATGCTGGCTATAAGCATGGTTTTACGATAGAATTGATTTATGGCTCTCATCATGTTTTGATTAGTAGATGAAATGTTATTGAATATATGACCTAATGGATGATAATGCAACTATTCTAATAGGGAATCATACCTTCTTGATGAATCTCAGATAAAAATGAGGCCCCTATGTTCAGATGTGCATTTATGATCTATACATTACATGTTCATGATGTGTTTGACAGAATGCCTATCATGGTTAGGATGAGTTAGGTCATGTCCTTGCCAAGTTTTGAATTAGAGGCATTTCCTTCTTGTTAATTATCACTTCTAAGTTTTTCATAAAGTTTTGGGCAGAGGTCAGGATCCCAGCCCTGAAAAAGTTGCTTAAATATTATGGTCATTGTCATAGAATTGGTTGAAAAGGTCTACAGTCACATGCGGGGCATGTTGTGGGAGCGACTTAAGGGCTTCAATTTCATGGGGGGCTTGTCATGGGAGCGACTAGGAGCTTAGTTTAGTTAAAAAGAAAGTTAAATTAGGGTTTTTTCACTTGATTTGGTTGGTTAGCTTGTAGGGGTCCTTAAACTTCTGAGGAAGGTCACTTTGCTTTCAGATTATTGACTCCACTTCCTTAATTATACTTTGGGAGTTGAATCACATCATAGTAACTCTTTGTCACACATTTACCCTAGTGGACTGGTAATCTTGGGTAAATGTGGGAGGGGGGAATTATAGAGTGGTATCCGAGCATGGTTCACCCCTTGGGCTAGATGGGTGACATGTGGGTGTCATGCATGCATGTAAATTGTATATTTTCTTGGTGTGTATGCATGATGATGGTCATTGTTGCAATTTTGTTTTCATTTCGAAGTGTTGATTTTGTTGTTGCGATGTGGTTGTTATGAATGCATGTTGGTTGTTGTCTACGTGGGGCCTGATCTAGGTTCAGATGTGATTTAGCCAAGCAAATCCTGGTACTATTGGCCCTTTCGGCAACAGTCTGCAAAGCGTGGACTGAGGTCTCACCTGAAGTAGTATGGGAGGGTGTTGGAACTAGGTTTCCACACCCTAGGGATGTCTTGATGAAAGTTATGGAGGTTCATGGTTCAAACCTGTGCACTTGTGCTGCTCTACGCAATAGCATGTGCGCACCTCTGTAAGGGGCATGAATACAGTACTACCCTGATCTCGATCCTTACTGCACTATTATATTAGTGCTTTGACTTAGTTTTTGCGGGTCTGATATTCTTATTACTTATTCAACTTTCAAGTAAGTGTGTGTAAAAAAAAAATATAAATTCATAAACGTAAAAAAAACCATAGATGCACAACATTCTGAATCAAACTTATCTTTATTAATAATACTTTTCAAGTTTAGTTCAATTATAGACCCGACTTAGCCCTGCGCACTCAACTGCAAGGGTCTGCACACTCAGTTGCGGACTCTACTAGGCCATTGCGCACTCAGCTGCAGAGCCTCTTCCTACTACTATGACCTAATACACTTTAGATCCACTTCTATCCTCTAACCATGCCTTCACATCTATCTGTTACTGCCTACCCAAAACTATCTTTACACTTAGATCCTTTCTCTATTTATACAATCCCATGGTCCATCCCATGGTCCATGGACCATGGGTAGGCCAACATAACTTTACATTATTTTACAATTATTAGGGTGGACAACCCTATGAGTCATCCTAGACTTTCACGCTCCGCGCCTGTACTCCAGAGAGTCTTTAAATTACATTGACCAACATTCGAACTTTAAGCCCCAAAAACATGTCGTGGGGAGGATTTGCTACCCAACAGGCCCCCAAAACAATCATCATGACTCGTCCCAAGTCACTGTATGGTGATCTTGGCATGGAGCCCTTCCAACTGTGCCTAAGTTGTGCGAAGGTCCGCAACACACTGTTCTGTCATCTACTAGATCTGTTCAAGCCTTTCGGCTAAATTCTCGCTATCAGGGGAAAATCCTTGTCTTAAAGCATGTGTTACTTTCATCTATGTGAGTTTTCCTTCGATGTGGGCAGTGATGAGGAAGGCCTCATCAATCCAAGGTTGGATGCGTGCTTTAAGTACTGCCTCTTTTTGGTGCACGACATCCACTTGTTCCTTTAATGCCTTCACCTACTGTGGCTTCGCGAGCCGCTGGGTCAGGAAAACTGTCTACACCATCCCACACACACTAACATATTGCTTTTGAATCTCCTGCACCTCTGTTTCCAAGCATTGTATGGTGGGGTATTCCTATAGGGAAGTGAGGACCATGAAGGATTCTTCCAACATCGTTGTATAGGTCTACACTTCTTGTCCTATTTCCTCCAGCCCCTTTTGCATAGTGCCATCACACTATTCCTGAACTTCCAGGGGCATGGATGACTGTGCCTTTAATCGTAGTTCAACAATCTAAAGGTTGACGTCCAGCTAGATCCTTGTTGCTTCCTCCTTTGCCTCACATAATCCACTAGCCAATTTGTGAATTTGCACTCCTATTAGTAGGTTTGTCGCAATTTCTAGCTCTGGGGCGCAATGACATGCTTCCTCTACTATCTGCTCCAACTTTTTATTTTGTACCAATGCTTCATCAGATTGTAGGCTAAGTTGCTCGATGTTTATTTGTTGTTCACTGAGCATTTTCACTGTGCGTCCTTCCCTAGTGTGGAGTTTTGTTTTCTCTCCATCCTGTAGCTGGTATAATATATCCTATAGAACGGTAGCCAAGTTTAGGCCAAGTCCCTTGATCTGGCCCATCGCGGCTCTATCCTCCATGTTGTCTATTGTTAGTGCTCCTTCTGGTAGCATCACGTTGTTAGCCATTTTGGCTCACAACAACTGCTTTGTTACCGATGTACCCACGGCACCATAGGCAGCTACTATTCTTTCTTGTGGGGGCCGCACCTGAAGTTCATGCAGTTGCGCCCTAAGGGACCCCAACATATTCTAATGCTCTGTCATTTCTTCCTAGAGCACTTCCCTAGTGACCTTGCAACCTGTGTCGCCGATGTCGTATAGGTCACCCTCTGTTAGTGTAATAGGTTCATCATCCAGTTTGGAAGCCTTGGTCTTCTTCCCTGGCCCTGTTCGTTTCGTATTGCATGGACATTTCAGTTGTGTAGATGTCGTTCTTGGGTCTGCACCTTTCACCATGTTGTTTGTCCCCTGTCCTATGGTCAAGTCCAGGCCTCTTTCCTCCTGCGTTGTGGTGGGCCTAGTTGGCGGTGCTGTTGCTTCATTTTGAGCAGCCTGGGTCTACTCTGTGGTGGCCTTCACTGCCTTGTGGGAAGCCCTTACCTCCTTGGAAAACTGCTCATTGCACTTCTGTTATGCCTGCATCTTGGTGGCATCCTTCTATTTTTGTATCGTTGTCTCGTCACGCGTCGCCAGATCCGAGGCATGCCACTCGGGTGGCCATGAGTTGAGCATAGTGAAAACAACATCATCAATTGCAATGAAAGGGAGTTTGGTCCAGTTCTGCTCCAAATCCTTTTGTGCCTTGATATACACATTGTGCATATCTTCCTTAAAGTCTGCAAAGCTCCGCAGACTATCTAGACTGTGGGGGATAGGTGTCACCTTTTGTTGATCCATATCTAGACACTTTCCTCCAAGAGCACCTAGAAAATCTTGGTTAAGCATATCCTTGTAGTGTCCTTCGTCGCCTAGAGCGATGCGTATTTTGCCACCTCTGGAAAATCCTATTCGAGGGGAGGGAACTGACTATCCTTAGGCAGTTCCCCTGTCACCAATAAGATAGACAAGAGCAACCACGTGTAGTGGAAGGTCTTGCCCTACTCCTGAGATTCTTTGCAATTGGTTAGGAATTCCTCATAGACGAATTCATCCCAGTTGAACTGGACCCCCTTCGTGCATTGTTCGGCTAGTGTGACGACTGTCACTGGTACCTCATTTATGTGGAATTTTCGCATCACCTTCCTGTTTGGTCAATTTAGTGATGTCTAAATTGCAACTTTTAAATGTCAACCCGGGGCTCGTAAGCTGATGAAGTGAGGTGTACTGTATGTACTTAGGCAACTATTTCTTAAGCTTTTGTCATTTTTAACTTTTTAGGTTTGTTTTCAAGTATATCTCTCCTAATGTGATGTGATGGCAATGAAATAAAGTGAGTGAAGTGTGTGAGATTGTGATGTGCTTTTTACAATTTAAAAGTATTCTACAAGAAAGCTTGAAATGAAATCAATGCTTAAAGGAAAGTAAAGGCATCAAATAAAAGACTAATGACATTGGCCCAGTGCCTCTGCTGCTGCAAGGAAATGAAAATGAAATCTATGTCAAATAACAACTAAACAATGTGAGATTAAAGTAAATCTACCTAAAAGAAAGACTAGTCACAAATACTTTAACTTCTTCTTAACCTCTTGCCTTTTAACTGAATATATCATGTGATAAACAATTAAAACAAGTCAAGCAATTGTGAGTTCTTGAATAACTAAAACAAGTTGCGCTAAGTGATATTTTGGTCCTCAATAAGGATATTAAATTATGAAGAAGGAACCATCAATAGATAAACAACTTGATATCTAAAAATAGAAAGCAAATATGCAGATTGACTAAGTGATAATGAGGAAATAAAAGCTGCAAAACAAAAAAGGTCAGCAACATAGACAAGATGATCACAAGTGTCACTAGTTATCAAAAAGAAAAGAAAGAAACTGTCCCGGACACGCCTAAGAAACTTGCATAACACACTGATCAGTCATGAAAAAGTGCAGAAATGTAAACAAGCAGAATTCGAAATGTATGTACAGCTATCAAAACACAACAATTAAAGCCATTATATACATGAAATAAGAAAACGAAATGCAGGAAATTAAAAGTACTGTACAGGCCTTTAGTAAACAGGGGCCCTCTGCCTACTCCAGCCAATTCAAAGATCAATTACACGCTTGAATGGGATAACAGTCTTCTCATATATTATGCATGAAATAGGAAAACACAGTGGGAGTTCAAAAGTACATAACAGCAGCTAACAACTAACTTGTCCAACATTCAAAGACGCTTTATTTATAACTGAAGAAGGCGAACTAACTTAATGAAATCTAAGTAGTTCGAACAGCTGAGTAAAAACACGTAATCTTGCTATGTGCTCGGATTTAGGCAACGGTCATTGTGGGCATTCAATCCGCTGTTGGATTATGTTTCCCACTACCTTCATAACTGAGGACGATGCCACCTGTTCTTCACGTGCTCTTAAACAGAACACGCCAGAGCGGTGGCCACCGCCAATGACCTCCGTTGACCGAAGTTGCCTCCTCGTTGACCATGGGCTTTGGATGACTGGTTTGGATGATCTGGAGGGACACACCCATGTCCTTGGTTCCATGAACTTGCCCATGTGGCCTCTTCTTCCTGGAGAACACCTGTGAACATATCATTTTAATAAAACAGCTGCAAAATCTGGGGTTGGCTGCGGAAAACCCTGTATGAGCTGCGGAAAGCAGCACCTTGAACCAAAATTCTAAACCAAACACAGTCATTAGCATAATTAGAAAACCATGTAAAAAGTCCTAAAATACAATGATTTGAGCAATTTGATGGAGGGAATGAGTGGAAAAATAAGGAAATGAATAGGAAAAAGAGGCTGGGAGGATGTGTAAAGAAGTGTAGGTTTGAGGCTCAACACTTCCCTGCCAGTAGCTTGGTGGCTATGCACACCACTTTGTCTTGAATGCTACTAATTACGTAGCCTCTCTGCTTCTTTTCCAACTTGTATTTCTTCTTCATCGCCTCGATGAGCACCAAATCTCTGCTTTTGCCAACTATTTTCGTGGGGTCCCTTCCCATACAGGGAAGCTGAGAAATCTTGTGAATAAGCTCCGTCGTGATAGGAATAGGCTCCTCCAGCCACAAGTACCCATCGTGCACGAGGCAAAGTAGTTGCCTGATGACAAAGATCGTGATTGGTGCCCGGTGAAAGTGTAGAATCCATAGTAGGTGGAGTAGTCTGACCTCCTCCACACCTCGCAGCGATTTCTGTGGCTCTAGCACTGTAACTAACCCCTCCTTGCTTTGTTTCATTAGTTGGCTAGTCTCCAAATGTGGGAACTTTTCGCTGTCTACGAGGTCCCAACTTCAAATTTCATCGTGGGCACATGGCCCAGAACTAATCCTTCAAACATAATTCCATATAGGAGGAGCGCGGTTTGGAGTGCGCTCTTAATGACATCCAAATATTTGGGTACTTTTACTCTCCCTTTCCGCGGAGGGACATACTTGGGTAGTTTTGTTGTAGCGTGCACTAGCTGAATGTCTTCCTCCATTTCTTCATCTACCTCGATCTCTTCTACAAATGCCTGGAGATCCTCCTCCTCGTCATCTGTCTCAAGATTAACAGTCTTGCCCTTGTCTTCCATAGACAACTTACCAAATTGCAGATTTCGCGGAGAGATACAGACTAGTCTTGTTGCATGTGGATCCTTTTTGGGCCTCGACATCTAGGGTGATTTTGGAATTTCCGGTGCATCCCCCATTGGCGGCGTAGGGCTCTGTGTGTTTCCCTCGGTTGTTGACATCATTTTGTTCAAGAAGTCCTACGTCTCCTTCGGCAATGTCTTAAACACTGAACTTGCTCTCAAAGCCTCCAAATTTGTAAGGGCCACACCTAATTGATAGTGCAACAACTGAATTCTCAAAATACCAAGGGTTGTTCGGTGGATAGCCACCTGTGACTTATATGCCTTTTTGAATTCAGATTCAACCTTTCCCCCCTCATTTAGATTATTAATGTGAGATTGGCAGCAGATCATCCCAAATCTAGTTCTAACTTCATGTATTGATTTTTCACTGCCTGCTCCTCATTACCTTAAATTTGTCATCTTGTCATGAATAATGACACCAACGGTCACTTCCTAGCCTACCCACGTAGCAGTTCAGCCCTCTATGCGTGGGCACAACCCTTGTGCCATACTGATCTTGCGCGCAACCTCCTTGTCGCGCAGCTCCCCTACAAACTCTTTTATAGTCCCCTGCTCTCTTTCAACTGCTTGGAGCACTGATACTGTGCTCCCAATGGATATTCAGGTGGTCGTACCACCTGTGTGATGCTTCAATTTACCTTCTAGCTCGGTCCGCAGGCACTCGTTAATTACCCTCACTACAGTCTGCACCTCACATTCTTCCCTATGCGGTGCACTCCCCTGGTTACTTTGTATAGTAAGGTGCAGTTGTAGCCATGGTAGTAGAGCCACAAATTCTCAGTGGCCATCTTCTAATGTAGTAGTATGGCTGCCCATATTCCGTGTTATATTCTTGGTTTCTCGGTGCAACATGCTTGTGCGATTTTGGCTTCCAGTTTGTTGATTTCTACGTCCATTAGCATGCTTTTCTTCCTCGTACCTGATCTTCTTCGAGTCCACGAAGTTTAAGGTTCCTTCACTGAATGGCTTCCTATAACTACATAATTCCTTCATCTGGGTCCTTGCATGTTGTCTCAACTATGGGAGCTACCACGTGAGGATTCCTTCCTTTCCAAACTATGGCCTCAACTCTGCTCGTCAGCTTTGGGATCATCTCCATGCTCAGGTTTTTGTACATGGCCCTAGAGGCCCATTGGACCACTGGTATGCATAGGCCCCAATCAGTTTGTCTCACCTGGTAAACCCTTTTTAGGATCCCACATACCCTCTTAAATGCTTCTGCATGGAATGTTTGCGGTGCGCATTGCCTTTCCTACTGTTGTTTCCTGTTCTAATTTTTGATCCTTAGTTTGGGATTTGTTCGTGTAGATTGCACAACACACGTCTATACCCATCAACATAGGTGGGTGGGCAAGATGCTTTTTCCTAGCTGCTTGACTCTTGTTCAAAGTTGGGGGCTTCCAAACTGCAGGTGCATCATTCTTCTGCATCTGCACCAGTCCTCAAAATTGCCTTGATGTGTACCCCACCTTCATGTGGGTGTTGCATGCAGTGCCCATTTCAACGCATCGAACCACTGCTATTCCAGTATTGCGCTTTCAAATTTGCTCAAGAATTCATCCAATACTATCAATCCATCACATGTTGGTAGCTCTTGGGCCTCTGTTGTTACGCAATGCAGTGACCTAATCATTATGTTGCAGTTCAATGTTGTTACTTCGTGCAATCGATTTTCCCATCGTTCTACTTCTTCATCTGAATCCGAAGTGCAGGACCTTTCACACTCCCATGAGATTCTCCTGTCTGTAGTCAGATTCACTTGATCCTAGTCTCGTGCAATTATCTTGTAAATACAATCTAGCTCATCTTCGCTTTCATCATCACGCACTGGTTTAGTGTAGTGCGCTCCTTGGGCTGGGTCTAGTAGGACTACTACGCATAGTGACTTTTTCTCGAATATCATCTTCCACTTCTTCAGGTTGATGACTTCGTTCATATCATTGGCCCAATTTATTCCTAACAGCGCAGGATAGGGATTACTATCATCGACAATCTCTATCACTTCAAAATCCGTATGTGTGCTCGCACCTTCAATATCAATTGTTACCCCTTGCAACCTCCCCATGGGAAAAATATTTTGTTGGTTCGCCATTCTTAATTGAATAGGGGACCACTATAATGCAGGCTTGCCCATGCATTCCCATGTTTACTTCGGTAGCACATTCACTTCTGAACCCAGATCTAGGATTATCTGATCCATTTCATACTCATCAATCTACGTAGTCAATCTCATTTCCCTCCTAATGCACAATGCATGCTTTCCTAATCTCCCGACTACGCGTGGCTCTCCTAACCCTGCACACCTGGTGATAAGCTCATGTAGTCCCTTAACTGCCTTGTTGTCGTGCAATAGTGTCATGCATGTCTCCATAAAGGTAGTAAGCATTGAAGGATCCATTCCTGGCTCTGGTTGATCCTTACTACCTAAAGTGGAGGCCTTCGTGAAGCTCTTCTTGGCTTCCATGAACATTTCCTTTACATGTTCTAAGTCAAACTCAGGTTCCTTTGCAGGACCCTTGCGAACCCATGTATCTTCCTCGAGCTACTTCCCCTTATCCTCCCCCATGGTCACACTGCTTTTAAGCATCATGTTCACATTTGAGTCTTCTTCGTGTGGTTCAAACCTCATCATTGTATATTCTAAGTCAGAGGAGGTTGGAATACCCCTTTTTCGCACATTTTTGTGATCAACATAAGACAATCTATTGTTTCATGATCAAACTAAGCATAGTACAAACAAGATATCTTCATCGGGTTGGTACAATTGTGGGCATAATGCCTTGGTCCTCCGCAATTGTAACAAATTAACTATCTGCGACCCTTTCCTGGTCCCATTCTTCCTCGTCCTCGACCTCGCCCCTGAAATCTAGCATGCGCCATCCCCGTAGCCAGGTCGAGGGCTCACGTTTTTGTCTACATCCTATAGGTTGGGGTCTGATCCATCATTAGCTTGTAGCTGTGACAAGCGTGCTCGCCATGGCCTACCGACCTACAAAAATTATAAAACAATTGCTAGGGTGTCTGTATATACTTTTGCAACAAATGACAATTATCTATCATGTGTTTTCCTCCTATCTAACAGATCGTGCACCATAATGCAGGTGTCATACTCAGCCCCACCTATGCCTCTGGTCTCAATGGCATTGACCCCCCTCCTGCCAAGTAGTTTGTGAACACTAGACAATGATCCTTGTCATGGCCCTAGCTTTTGCATTTTATGCACCATACTTCCTTGCGCACCTTTGGCCATAGTGCGCTATCCTACTTCAAACTTTGCATTTCCAGGCATAGATTTTGTAGTTGTGCATGGATTTGTTGAACTCCCAACCCAGGGTCTTGTATTAGGGTCTCATGCAACCTCATCACCATTTCCAATGCTTCGGCCTGGGTGGAAAGTTTCTATTTTGATAACGTTGTCCTCAAGTGCAGTGTCAGAGATGCCACAAACCATGCGTGATGCTGTCCATCTGTCAAAGTCATATTGGCTTCATGGATTATACTCTTTAGCCATTGATCCAAATCCTAGGGAGTCTCACCCAAGAGCATCACAATCTCTTTAAACCCAATGATTGAATGTGTCTCTGATTTCAGCCGGTTAAATTATTTATTCAACGCATTCAGGATCTCTAATATCCCTCCATTTTGGTGTTAGAGTGCTTGATATACCATGTCAATGCGCAATCGTATAGCGCACTCATCAATGTAGCCTTCCTAATATTGTCATTCGTGACAACTTGCACTTCCCATACTACTCTTACCACGAACCAGAATTGGTTCAAATATTCATTCCCTGTCCCCTTGAATACTGGTAGTTTGATTGCACTTTCCATATTGAACAATGGAGGGGGTGGAGGTGGAGTGGGTGGGGATGGAGGTGAGGGAGGTGAAGCTAGTGGCAGTGTGGGTGGATGTGGCAACCACAGAATGCGTTGCCTTATCAAACTGATTGTGCTTCTCAGAGAGACCTTAGTGAGATCTTCCTTTCTCTCTCATGAAGGTGAAATTAACAGATTGTTTTCTAATTTTTCATTGCTTTTATAGATCTTTCTGCTCTGTGTTGTCCCAAACATTAGTGTATTCGTATGACCTTATTTTCACACAATAGAATATTAATCCAAGTATTTAAAGACTTAATATACTTACCTCGTGTTCCTTTGAGAAAGCATCATTCTGCTTCACTGTAGCTCACAGTTGTGTCTGCCACAAACTTAGTGATAAATCCCCCTATTATCCGGTCGAGCCAATGGTCCACAACTCACATGATCTTATCTTCTGATGCCTCTAGTCCATGCACTAATTCTAGAGTCCACACTATTGGTTTGTTGAGCCTACACCTTACCTGGCTATCGGTTAACCTCATCATCCACTCATACAGTTTAGAAGGAAAGGATGAAAAGAAAATCTCATGGATTTTTGTATACACATAGCGGTCCCACCACTTTTTCTCAGATACTTACAGAGTTCTATTTTCCTGTGTCATGAACTTTTGAATCTTCTTGTCCAACCACTCTTCAATTTCCTTCTTTTTTGGGTTCTAATGGCACGACATCAAACATCCCTTAGCCAAATCCCGGTCCCAGCAACAGAACCATTTGTTGGCTACGTGGGGCCTAACCCAGGTTCAGAAGTGATTTATCCAAGCAAATCCTAGTACTACTTGCCCTTTCGGCAACATTCCATGGAATGCGGACTGAGATCTCACCTGAAGTAGTATGGGAGGGTGCTAGAACCAGGTTACCGCACCCTAGGGATGTCTTGATGAAGGTTTTGGAGATTCGTGGTCTGAACCTGCATGCTTGCGTTGCTCCGTGCAACATTCTATATGCACCTCTATAAGGGTTGCAAATATAGTACTATCCTGATCTTGATCCTTACTGCACTATTATATTAGTTCTTTGAATTAGTTTGTGTGGGCCTGATATTCTTATTACTTATTCAACACTTTCAAGTAAGTGTGCGTAATCAAAAACAATATAAATGCATAAAGATAAACAAAACCATAGATGCACAATATTATGAATCAAACTTATCTTTATTAATAATCCTTTCAAGTTTAGTTCAATTACAAACCTGACTCCGCCTTGCGCACTCAGCTACAGGAGCCCATGCACTCAATTGCAGACTCTACTAGGCCTCTATGTACTCAGCTGCAGAGCCTCTTCCTACTACTACAACCCAATACACTTCAGATCCAATTCTATCCTCTAACCATGTCTTTGCATCTATCTATTATTGCCTACCCAAAACTATCTTTACACCTAGAGCCTTGCTCTATTTATACAATCCCATGGTCTGTAGACCATGGGTAGGTTGACACAACTTTACATTATTTTACAATTCTTAGGGTGAACAACCCTATGACTCATCCTAGACTTTCGCGCTCTACGCCCATACTTCGCGGAGTCTTTACATTACATTGACCAAAATTTGGGCTTTAAGCCCCAAAAACATGCTGTCGGGGGGGATCCGCTGTCCAACATTTGTTCTGTATGCATTTTTCATGCATGTTAGTGTTTATATATTTTTATGCAAAAATTGTTATATGCATGGTTGTCATGCATGAGGTCATGGTATGCAGTTGGTATTGTCATGCATTGTAACTGGGTAATGATTGAGATGATGTTGATATATTATTATGATTATGATTATACATGTATTGTGCTAATTGTCTAGTCAATTTAACGTCTTAAATTGCTCTACATAAATTATCAATCCGGGTATTGTAAACTAATGAAGTGTGGTGCACTATATGTTCTTAGTTAACCTTTCTCTTACTTCGTTGTTTTATAGTTTATCTTGTTTTTGGGGTTTTGTTCTTGTTGGTTTTCTAATGACTATGAGACCCAGTATCCTTGGTGCTTCAGCAAAAGGACAAGATGATTCTATCATGTCATTAGTTCAATCAAGATAAAATGCAATAACCAAACAATGAGCTAGTGACTATGAGACCCAGTATCCTTGTTGCTTTAGCAAAAGGACAAGATGATTCTATCATGTCATTAGTCATTAAAAGGCTATGTGCATCACTAATCTACAATCAACTTGAAAGCAATTTATGTACAGCTAATATACATAAGCATAACAAAATTAAATGCAAAATTAAATGACAACTATACAAGGCAGGGGCCCCTCTACCACCTATGAAATCAAAGCAAAATTGAACACACTTGCATGAATTAAAATTGCATGAATGAAAAATCTAATCTATCAAACTTGAAAGTAATCAAATCAAATCAAAGCAATATTTACAAAATGAAATCTATTCTACCTTACATTCTACAAAGCAATATTTACAAAATGAAATCTACTCTACCTTACATTCTAATGTGCTCCATGACATCTACTCCACATCTCCTTCCATGTTGAGAACATCAAAGCTTTATTCAAATTCTTCAAAAGTACAAAGTACAACAAAGTTCTCCAAAGCTTTCAAAATCCATCAAGGAAGAACTACAATCTTAAGAACTAGGGACTAAAAAGACTAACTAATGAAGGAGAGAGATCTCCTATTTATACAAAAAGATGAGATCCATCTCATTAATTATAATCCATGAATCTCTCCCTCTACCTCGAGAGTCCTAATCAAAATAGGAACTAATAAGACACATGTCTTTTTAGAGTTACAATACAATTAGGAGATGTGACACATATCCTCATCATCCCATGATTCTTTCCACTCAAATTCGAATTTGGCCTTAGAGTGCCACATAAGGTTCTTCTAGAAGCCTCCTTTCAACCTACACATGTCAACAATCTCAACCCATTGGTTAGGTATAAGCTTATGCACATTATTTCCTAATTTTTAACCATAAATTCACTTAAAAGGCTTAGAATTAATAAAGATTGGAAAAACATAAATGTGGCCCAATGTAATGAAAGTGGGATGAATGTGGTGACATAGTATTGAAATGGAGGTGATATAATGGACATAATAGTGAAAGTGTAATGGAAATTAATGACATTTTCAAGACTCAACAAACCCTCACCAATGTTGTGAGCAACACCAGAAAGGATTGGGTACACAGATTAGTGGAGGGCACTTGGGCCTATAATACAACTTGGAAGACAACTACTGGTTTTGTCCCTTATGATTTGGCCTATGGAAAGAAGGCTTTGCTATCTATTGAGTTTTAGTACAATACTTTGAGAATGGTAGCATAGTTGGATTTAGATGTCACCAAGGCTCAGCAGAAGAGGTTGCTCCTGCTAAATGGCTTGGACGAATTCAGGACACAAGCCCTCCTACACACTGAAGTTATCTAATTGCAAAGGAAGCTAGTCTATCATGATTAGAATATCAAGCAAAAAAAATTTAAGAAGGAGATTGGGCCTTGCTATATGACTCTAAGTTCAAGAAATTCAAAGGAAAATTGATGACAAGATGGTTAGGCCCATACCTGATAGAGAAATACCATGACAATGGAGTTGTTCAAATCAGGACAATTGATTAGGAAGGGATTCCCTTGCTTGTCAACAAATACAAATTGAAGATATACAGAAATCCCATGTCCAAGGAAGAATTTATCAGCACCATCAACAGAGAGGTGAATGTGATTGGAAGTGTCATCACTTCCAAGTCACAACATTCCTAGATAATATTTTTGATTTTGAAAAAGAAAACAATAATTGGCTTGGATGAAAACCTTCATGAGGCATATAGGGCTAACTCTTGTGTTGAAAACCTCCCTGAGGCAACCCGGGAGTGGGAAAAAATAAAAAATAAAAAGATCCCTGGGTGAAAACCTCCCTTGAGATGCTCAAGGAAAGTATACAGGTTGAAAACCTCTCTTGAGGTAGCTTGTGTGTCCCTCAAAAAAAGAAGAGAAAAATAAGAAAAAAGGAAAAACAAAGGAGAATGTCATGACAGGGATCAACAACCATTCTATTAATAATTTCTATCATTTTGCAGGCTTCAAGGACAGTGGAAAATTTCAAAGCTACAGGGCCAGTATTCTCAAGTTTCCATCCACTTATCCATCTATCCACTCCATATTCTCCATGAAAACCATGTCCTCACCACTCTCCACCATTCTAGTGCCTCAAAAACCCAATTTTAGGACCTCTCTGGATTGTTACAAGAAGTTTGTAACTGTTACAGGCAGATCCTGTAGCACTACAAGAAGGTCCCGAAAATCTACAGGAAGGGGATTCGATTGAGAAAACCATCATGCGTCACCTATCCAAAGTTAAATGAGGTCCTCCCACCTTGACCCACCACTAACTCATCCTTCATACAACCTTGTTCACAAAAAATCACTATCTCTCAAAACTAACCCTAAACTTTGTCTCAGCCTAAAAAAAAAAATCACAGAGTATATTCCCTCCATTTCTATAGCCCTACACTACTCAATCAAGGCCCTAACATCATCCTCCAATCCCCCCTACACTCTTTCTCATCACTCCCCTAAATTTAAAAGACCTTGGAAGAGAAAAAAAATGGCTGCCACAGGATTTCTTATAGCAGCCTGTGTAGCCATTACAGAAAGTCAGAAGCCTAGTTTCTTTTTCTTCCCATCAAGTTGAGGGGATGATACTATCTCATGGGGCACCTTGTCACTCCAAGAAAGACTTTCCAGTAGCAGCAGTAGCACCTAGGATATCAACAAAGGACCTGCACACATAAAAAACAACAACAATCAAATACACAAGATCAAAGAAAGTGTACATAGGAGCAGAAAAGACAGCAAGACAACTCCATGGGTAGCAACACAAAGGTCCAGCACTCAATCATGCATCTATCGAATATGGGGTAGGAACAGGTATGGTAACCTTTACGCTCCTCCCTATGTGTAAAATAATGAAAAATGTTAGAATGTTCAGATAAGGTATTTTTTATAAGCTAGAGGTGGCCAATTAACTTGGCTACCCTTGGTCAGTGAACAAAAAGTGATTTATGAGTCATCATGCAATGTGGGAGTGTCACATTATTCAAGTTTAGATAACAGGGAGTGGGCGTTGATTACGAGGGATGAGTAAATGATTACTCTAGGTGTGGGGAAACAATCCAAATGAGGAAAACGCATACTTTGCCATGTCATCACAGTGCTCCAAGCCTTAGCCAAAAATAACATATAATGTCTAAGACTCAAATTCTATTACATCTTCACTCATTTCAAAATCAGTTAAGGTAAGGATGAGGCTGGGAAGCCATCGAGTAAATTCAAACCCTACTCTGCCATTTCTACAAGAGGCAGCTACAGGAAGCCCATAACATTGCTACAGGAAGACTCCAAGGGTGAAAGAACGCTACCAAGGGTAGATTTGGTCTCCAAATATCATTATACCAGGATATGTTCTGAAAATTAGGTGGCCCTTCTCATTCTTTTGTCCATGATTTTCATGTTGGTGCACCTTGAATTCTACAAGTAGTATCAGTCATCCTATGAATTAAAAGAATTTTTCTAGCTATAGAGTAGAGGAATACACGTAATTGTCATCAACTAGATATTCTAACACTTTTTTCCCATTAAATTCCACATTGGAGCTATCATAGAAAGAAACCCTCCTATACTTAGTTGAAAATAGAGGAGAAGATGGTACTGGGATTCAATAGGAGAGATCCTACAAACACTAAAAGAATTCACCTTCACCCTCCTATATTGGACGTTTTCAAAAGTCATGAGTGTTTAGGTTTCTTTGAGCTACTGAAAGGATATGATGATGACATTACCTATGAATTTCCCGTGGACCTATACTCTCAGACAAGAGCGAGTGCCACCACTGTGGTGAGGGGATTATCCATTTATATCAGTCTTGGGATAATTAGCAAAGTGACAACCCTTCCCCTAGGGATCCCATGGAGAAGAGAAGATAAGTACAGTAGTGCCAATTCCATGAATAAATTATTGACTACTGATGAGAAACCTATTGAAGATAAAAATGGAGTCATAAGGGAGAGCCTACCCTATCCCTAGGATGAGGTGCCCTACCATATACTTAAGTTCATCTCTTGTGAAGGAAGATTGAGTGTATTCTATGGCTACCAGTTTAGACTGCTCCATGAATTAAGATTTCAAGTAGAATTTCCCCTAGCCCAAAGACTTAGTGCACCTTATTTCCTCCTATATTCCATCATGGACTTGAGCCAAAATGTGAGAGAGGGAAAACACCAACACCTAGGCCACCATGGCCTCATCAAACTAATAGTGGAAGATGCTTTGAATAAACTAAGGATTCCTATCCTCTGGTCTACATTGAGGGATATGGATAGAGAAGCCTTAATTAACACTCAAACCCTCACACACAGTGAGACCCAAACCTCTAGCGCTGAAGGAAGAGATGAAAAAGAAGAGGAAGAAGAGGCAGAGGCAGAAGAGGAAGAAGAGGCAAAGGCAGAAGAGGAAGAAGAGGCAGAGGCAGAGAAAACAGAGGAAGAACTAGAGCAAAAAGAAGAAGTTGAGAAGGAACAAAATGAAGAAGAAGAGGAGGAGGAGCAGGAAGAACCAATCCCTGTGAAAATCACTACACCTAGAGAAGAAGAGGTGTCCTTAGAGAATACAAGTTTGTCTCCTGGACCCACTGAAAATGAGGCACCTACTACCTTAGCTTCCTTGAGAACACTAATCAAACCTAAAAATAAAAGGCAGAGGCAAACTTGTTTCTAGGAAAACTAGTATTCCTAAAGAATGCTAGCCCTCTAGGTTTGGTAGCTACCCTAGAAACAACCGTTTAAAGCAACTCAATGATTTCTTCTACACGTAATAGATAAGAGAAAGATGATAGGACCATGATAGGACCAACCTGGAAATTCTGCTTAATCCCTTGCTTGATCTCTCTCTCCTTTGACAGATCCTGCAACTCCTCCCCGTATTTAACACACTTGGAGAGTACCTACACAAGTATAGCAACAAAGAACCGTCAAAGCATCATGATATATTACAACATAAACATTACAGAATCATATATATAATGAAAAAATGATAGCATTCACAAATGAAGACATTCACAATTGCACAATCATATGGAAGAAAACTCGAAGAGCTTTATTAATAGAAGGGAGAATTAAAATCTAGTTGTCTAATCTGGCATCATCCTCCCAGCTTCAATCCTTCTTCACCTCATGAAATAGCAAGATCACTCCAACAATATAATGCTCTATCCTCAATTACAAACTTCCAGCACTTCCTTGCAATTCACAATATTCCAGCCTCTGGATCTCTTGGATGAGGGATCCATTTATAGTTGTTTGCAAGGGTGTGAGTCATCCATGGAGTTTTATTAGTGCCATTCCACTTGTTACAATGGGTTCCACAAGAGAAGAGATTGGAGATTTTCTTAGATCCCTTACTCATCCTTGGGCGAATTCAAAGAGACAAGTGGCACAGGGGAAGTTTGTAGAATATTCCATGAGAAATCAACTGACAAATGTCCTGGACATTTTTCCATCCTCACCCATCGCACCCTATAGAAGGCCTAAATAGTATGCATCACACCCTGGTAGTGTACCACTTAGTATGCATCACACTTTTCTAGTGGAGCAGTCAGTATGGTTCAATTTAAGCAATTTCTGGATGGTTTCTCAGATGGAACTTTTGGGGAATGATGTATTCAGATGACTATGTTCCTTTAGAGTAAGAAAAAAATCTTTTAGGGGTTGATGAGCCCTAATACATTGACATATAAGTTTGGGGTTGATGTGCCCAAATATTTCTATAATAGTTGCCCCATGTTGGAGAGGTAAATCCCCTCTACAGATAGAGGTGATCCCTACTAGCCCAGAACGGGTCTAGCAACAATCAAACAATGCTATCACGCAAGTTCCTAATTGCAAATAAAAGGTAGGCGATGAAGACCTACTTGAGATCCAATGCTTTAGTTTGTAGGAGAGACGTCGCCCATGTTCCTTTTCCTTGGCCGGTCATGATCCTCCACTATCCACGTGAATGGAAATCTGCACACAAAGAGAACAACACAAACACAAGCGTGAAATCTAATATATGCAATTATACATCAGTCAGGAAGGATATAATTCAACGTCAACCATTACAAGTACAACGAGAATGGAACCATAATGATAGTCATCTATTATTAATAATTCAACAAAGGAGAATACAACCAGCGTCCTGACGTCAAGTCCTCCTTTGGCTGGGTGCTCAGCTACACAAGTCTTGCAAAAGCTTGAAGGGGTGAGGGACAAGCTCTCTCTCTCTTTAGTGACAAAATCTCCTTACTTAGGTAAAGCCTTATGGATACAAAGAAGGCTTCTTGCAACTCCAATCTTTTGATATCTTCCTTTCAGCACAAGTATTGCCAGTAGAGTTAAAACTATCAGAACTAGCTTGCTCAAGCCATGGAGACAAGCTTTTATAGAGGAAAAGGAAGAGATAAGGTCAATCACAACAATAATAGATTTGGCTTCATCACTTGGAAACTTCCATGGAATGGTGGAAAACTACTTTCCATCCAAGGAGATTCGAAGCCAAACCATCCTCACTTAACTTGGAGTTAGTTGGTGAATGAGTTGGACAGAACCTTCGAAGGTTTAATTAGTTCAAAACTTTGCCCAAAATGGTTGGCGCGATTGTGACTCTGGGACAGAGCGCTAATGGCACACCCTTTCAATAGGATTTTCCCCATTGGCACGGGCATAACACAGGGGACCAGCGCTAATGCAAAAAGGGTTGTTTTTAAGGGCAATGAGTAGGAGATGTCTTAAGGGCATATGAAGCTCATGTTTAGAGGTGGATAATGCAAGTGGTTTCAAGTCTTGTCACTTCTCACAAGTCCTAGAATGTGTCCTCCAAGATGCAGGAGAGGAGTAACAGGGACGATGGCAAACGGTGACAAATTACTGTGTAACAGTAACTCATGCAGAAAAAAACAAAAAAATAGGAAGAGATAATACCATTGAGCCGTGCTATACCCTAGTACACAATATCCCAAATAACAAGCTGACATGTAGTATGGGGAATGATGAGGTTAACCTCCCCCCCTGCAATGTGATAGGCTGTCCCAGCCGTCAAATAAAGGAGCAGTTCCCGTTCTGCAACAAAGTCTTTAAGGAACAACGTATGGCAATATGCCATGTTTACAAAAGCAACCTATTACTGAAATCGAGGTATAAATTTGTGTCGCTTTAATACGTAAGTGACTGCGGTGATTTGATGCAAGGTCAAGGATAAGACATTTGCTGTAAATAGAGAGTCTCATGCAGTCATTATCACTGGAACTGTAATGATTGGTGATAATATATAGTCATGCGTTATATGGTTGGGGTAATAACATATAATTGATTATCACGACATAAGAAACAAAATGATGCAACTAACTTACCTAATGGTGTAAATAATGCGACTTCAATACCATTAACAGTGCTTTGCTACCGACAGGTGTCCATAACCTTGGCAGAGTTGTTTGTTTCACCCATGGAACCATAGTCCTTTGTGTATGCTAGAAAACGTTGTGTAATGTCAAAATGTAGGCCATTATGATGGCTTGGTGACCAGTTAGCCATAATGCCATTCACGAGGAAGGAGCGAATAGTGGGTAGGTCGGCTCGTGATGAGACCTCCTGTTCCAAGGGTTGTTTGTTTGATATACCTTTTGGACCATTTCCCTGGTGTGGTGGCCATAGTGGGAATGCCACTTCAGTTCCGTCCTGATGATCATGGTAGGCCAACTCTTAATGAGACTTCCTATCCTACAATTTGACAATTTATAAACCATGTTTGCTCCCTTTTTTCTTTGTTTTTCATGAAGTGCCTTCCCTATTTATACATAAAGGGTGGTTCAACACTCCTTAAGAGTAGGAATGGTGGAAAAAGTCTTAATATCCCAATAGGAAGGTATAGATCCTTTGCTCTTATTGCTGAATGATAATCAAAGAGGATTAAAAAGGGACCATCATGATACAAATAACCAATCAGAACAGAATTAGTAGAACAATAGCAGCAAAAGATGATGAATAAGCATATCTTTCCTTCTGTCTTCTCACCAATTCAAGGCAGTTTCTTACAAAGATAGCGATTTATGATTGACTAATTTCTGTATGCTGTGTTTTTGTTCCCATTACATAAGTGCATAGCCGTATTCAATAAACTTGAAAGAACATGAGTAATAAGCATCCTCGATTTAGAATAGCAAAAGGAACAAGTTGTTTCACAAGGAGAGCAAAAACATACAAGTGGTGTTCCTTTTGAGGAAGGGAACAATAATAGTTCACAAATGTTGTTCCTTTGGAAAAAGGAACAACAAAAACATACAAATGCCGTTCCTTTGGAAAATGAGCAACATAAATAAAAAATGTTGTTCCTTTGGAAAAGGAACAACAAAAAGCAAAAATTTTGTTCCTTTGGAAAAGGGACAACAAAAATACAAAAATTTTGTTCCTTTGGAAAAGGAATAGTAGAAATCAAAAGTGTTGTTCCTTTGGAAAAGGGATAGCAAAAACACAAAAATGCCATTCCTTTGGAAAAGGAACAGTAGAAATCAAAAGTGTTGTTCCTTTGGAAAAGGGACAGCAAAAACACAAAAATGTCGTTCCTTTGGAAAAGGAACAACAGAAATCAAAATTGATGTTCCTTTGGAAAAGGAACAACAGAAAGAAAAAGTGTTGCTCCTTTGGAAAATGAACAATAAAAATACACAAACTTCGTTCCTTTGAAAAAGGAACAATAGAAATCAAAAGTGTTGTTCCTTTAGAAAAGGAACAACATAAATCAAAAGTGTTGTTCCTTTGGTAAAGGAACAGTAAAAACACACCTTTGGAAAAGGAATAGCAAAAACACACAAATGCTATTCCTTTAGAAAAGGAATAACAGAAACACACAAATGCTGTTCCTTTGGAAAAAGGAACAACAAAAACTCCTAATGTCATTCCTTTTGGAAAAGGAACAACACAGGTAGCAAAACTTTTTTCAAATATATGTACAAAAGAAACTCAAGAAGTTATGTACAAACAGTAAAGAAAAGTAAATTCCTTAGTGAATTACACGTGAGGAAGACTTCTCTTTCTCCCCCAAAATCTCCATATTTGAATCTTGGCGTAGCTGTTGTCAAAAGGACTCCCGAGTAAGTGGTTTGCGATAGAGACGGACTCGATGGCCATTTGCCTTAAAGGCATATCCAGAACCATCAATAGTGATTAGGGTAAGGGTACCATTGTCATGTACCTTCTGGATTTCATATGGTCCCAACCAACGAGTCTGGAGTTTCCCGTGGAAGTCCTGAAACCTGGAGTCGTACAAAAGAGCCCAGTCTCCTTCGTGGAAGACATTATTTTTAATGAGAGCATCATGCCATTTAGCTCTCTACTGCTGTATCAGAGTAGTGCATTGAAGTGCAGAGAGCCTAATTTCATCCAGCTCATTGATCTATTGTAGTCAATTAGTCTGTGCCTCAGTTAGGTCTAAGCCAACTTCCTGTGCTGTTCGTAATGTTTGGATTTCGAATTCTATGGGGAAAATGTGTTGTTTTCTAAATGCTAGCTGATAAGGTGAGTAACCAATGGTACTCCTCCATGTTGTTCTATAAGCCCACAGTGCTTCAGGTAGTTTGGCAGCCCAATCACGTATATGTGATGCAACAGTTTTTGTTAGGATCGTTTCTATTATTTTATTTCTCATTTCTACTTGCCCATTTGCCTGTGGGTGGTATGGAGTAGTAATTTTATGCTGGACATGATAGTTGTTGAGTGTTGCAACTATTCTGTTTCCAGCAAACTGTGGTCCATCGTCTGTAATTATCTTTCTTGGAAGGCCATAACGTACAAATAGATGGAACAAGAACTGTATAACAAAGTCTTCTATAGCTCTTGGAAATGCCTCTGCTTCAACCCACTTGGTGACATATTCTGTTGGCACCAAAATCTATGTTTTCTAGTTTGATGATGGGTTGATTGGTCCCACAAAATCAAGAGCCCATCGCTCAAATGGTTCAATGACTAGCTGTGGTTTCAGAGGCATCTCATATGACTGACTAGGGCATCCCGCTCTCCGGCAACTGTCACAGGCTTGGACAACTTTCTTTGCATCTTTGAAAATTGTGGGCCAATAATACCCTATTTGTAACACTTTATGTCCAGTCCTGTGATTAGCGAAATTTACACCACATGGTTGGTCATGGCAGGCTTTTAATATGTCAAAAATTTCATCCTCTCGAATGCATCTCCTGATATGCATGTCTGCCCCTATGTGAAACAAATAGCCACCAATCCAGGAAAATCTAGTACTTTGCTGAACAATCTATTTTCGCTCATTAGGGGTTAGATGCTTTGGTAACTTACCTACTACTAGGTAATTGGCAACGTCAGCATACCAGGGTGTTTGAACAGCGACAACAAAGAGATGCTCATCCGGAAATTGATCTTCAATTGCTGTTGCATCAACTGGCTTTGGAATTCTTGAGAGGAAATCAGCTACCGGGTTTTCTTTTCCAGGTCGATCCTTGATTGTAATGTCAAATTCCTGCAATAAAATCAGCCATCTAGTTATTATGCCATTTGTGATAGGCTTGTTTTCTAAATATTTTATAGCAGAATGATCTGTGTACAAGGTAATAGGATATCCAGTAATGTAATTTCTGAATTTATTGACAGCATGTATAACAGCTAGAAATTCTTTTTCAGTGACAATATAGTTTAATTCAGTAGGGGATAAATTTTTTCTAATGTAATAAATAGCATATGGTTTTCTATCCTCTTCCTGTCCAAGGACCGCTCCAATGGTTGTGTCTGAGGCATCAGATGATATCTGGAATGGCAAATCCCAATTTGGTCCTCGAAGGACTGGGGCTGTGGATACGACCTTCTTCAGATCCTTGAAAGCACGTTCACATTTCTCTGTCCAAAGAAAATCAACGTTACCTGTTAATGCATACAAGGGTGCAACAATACGTGAATAATGTTCTATAAACCTCCTATAATAACCAGAAAATCCAAGAAAGCTACGTACCTTTATTTGAGTGGTAGGAGTAGGAATAAGAAAAAGTATTTGGATTTTGGCTGGATCTACCTGAATGCCAGCTGCTAAAATATAATGTCCTAAAATAAGTCCTTCCG
Organism: Pinus taeda; assembly: GCA_000404065.3. Classification (NCBI taxonomy): domain Eukaryota; kingdom Viridiplantae; phylum Streptophyta; class Pinopsida; order Pinales; family Pinaceae; genus Pinus; species Pinus taeda. The sequence goes on from APFE030790175.1 coordinate 123,202, forward strand.
TCATCATCATATAACATTTTTCATGGCTTAAACAAAGCCTGGTAGTAATGCAACGTTGTAGGACTTTTTCTAGTGTATCCATTGCTAGGTCAAACTCATCTCTGTATGGAGTAAAGTTGTCCATATATACTTCCAGTCCTTCATTTATTAGGTCTGCAAAAATGCTAAGGATAGCCCTTTGGAATGTGGCGGGGGCATTGCATAAGCCAAAAGGTAAAACTCGGTATGCAAATGTTCCCAAAGGACAAATAAAAGCAGTTTTCTCTTGATCTTCAGGGGAAATCTATATTTGGTTATACCCACTAAAGCCATCAAGGAAAGAAAAGAATTTCTTTCCTGCCAAAGTGTCTAATACTTGGTCGATGAATGGGAGACGAAAGTGATCTTTTTGTGTTGCTTTATTTATCTCCCTGTAGTCCACGCAGATTCTCCATTTCCCATTCTTTTTTGGTACCACCACAAGTGGGGAGACCCATTTACTATCAGAGATAGGGTAGATAAAGTTAACATCTAAAAGTTTTTGAAGCTCAGCTTTTACCACTTCTTTTAGATGAGGATTTAGTCTTCTCTGAGGCTGTCTAACAGGGCTTGCATCGTTTTCTATGTAAATGTGGTGTGTACATAATTGGGGGTCAATTCCTTTCATATCAGGGTAGTCCCATGCAAATGCTTCTTTATATTTCCTTAACATATGGATGAGCTTTGTTTCTTGTTCGGATGTGACGTTGGCATTAATGTTTAAGGTTTTTCTAGGTTCAATTTCCACAATTTTACTATTTGCAATAGAAGTGACATGGATTGTATGATCATGTGTATCTTTCAGAGGGTCTTCCTGTATAGTTAATGGAGATATAATGTTATTAGTAAGATATGATGCAGGGTGCCTATGAGTTTTGACTATTGTGACGCTTGGCTGTGCTGGGGGATATAGCACTAAATTATTGATATCTGTTCCCCTGGTTATGATCATTTTCCCTTGCCGATAGCCAATATACGCATCAGCAGTGGCAAGCCAAGGTCTTCCTAAGATCAATGGATGTCCATGAAGTCGGGTTTTAGGATTTATTATCAGAAAATCGGTTGGATATTCCCAGGAGTCAACCGAGACCATAACATCATGTATTATGCCTTCTAGCCTAACCACAAATTGGTCAGCCAATTCTAACAGAGTGGAGGTGGGTTCTACAGATGTAATGCCTAGCTTTTGGCAAGTAGCAATTGTTAAGATATTGATTGCAGCTCCAAGATCAACTAAGGCATTAGGCAGGGTTTGACGATAAATTTGGACAGTTACTATTGGGTTTCTTGGGTCTTCGTATTTAATGGTTGTTTCCTTTCTTGATAATAAGTCAGATAAAGTGCTTACTACTTGAACTCTTGGATTATTTGTTATATTCCTCCTTGGTCTTTTTATGCACAATTCTTTAATAGTTTTTGCGTATATCGAGATGTCTTGAATGACTTGGAGGAATGGAATTTTTATGTACAAATTTGTAATTCTCCCACAATGTCAAAATCAGGTTGTTGTATAGGTCGAGGTATGACTAATTATTCTGGGAACGAGGGAGAGGATGTGGTTGCTTGATTATGAGTTTGGTGTTTATTCACATCCTCTTCATGTGACAGATGTTCTCTAGGTAACTGATCTTCAATCTGAATTGTTTTATTTCCCTCAGTTTGAATAATACGCCCAGATCTTAACTGAAGATCATTACACTCCCTCAGATCGGGTCCTACTTCTGGTGTTTCTAGGATTTCGAGAGATTGAACCAGTCTGTTATTTGGGTTGGGGTTGGGTTCGGGTGGGAGTTGCGGTCTCAGATTAGACTGGGGATTTTGCTGTAAAGCTGGCAGTGTAGGTTGAGGGAGAGGGATATTTCCTACTGGCTGATGCATTGGTCTCTGCCAGTTTGTCTTCCAAGCTAAGCTTTGTGAAGTAGGGGGAGTCCATTATGGTGGGTATGGGTTGTTTTTCCAATATGGTGGGGGATAAGGAGGATTCGACCAACCAGATTGGCTTGTCTGATTTAGCCATGGGTTTGCAGAAGGAAATGAATTTGGTGACCAGTTTAGAAATGGAGGTTGAAATTGACTTTTCCATGTATTATACTGTTGAGCATTACACTGCGGAGACTGAAAAGAAGAAGCCGGGTCTGGAAACATACCAGTTTATCGCGGCTGCCACTGACGGTGCTGGTTGAGCAAATACACCGCTTCTGGCTCTTCTTCTGCTTCCTTATATACTGCTTTCAGTCCAGGTAGTGAGGGACAGCTTTCCGTAGAGTGATCTCTTGTACAGATGGCGCATGTTTGGACTGCATCCAGTTGACACTCCTTGTGGCTATGCTTCTTCCTGCATCTGGGGCAGAAGATTGCCAAATTCTGTTCTGCCTCCATTTGCTTCTGCTTGGCCTGCAAAATATCCAATTGTGTAGTCAGTGTCCCCAGTATATTAGTTTTAAAATTTTCTAGTAAATTTCCAATTTCTACACGCGTTACTCTTTTTGATGAGATTTTATTCTCTCTTGCAAACCGATCATGTTCCGCCGGTTTGATTTGTGCGCTGCCTCTCGAACTCCTGATACATAAATCAATTATGTCAGCAAAACTTTCCTGATAAATATCCCCTTTTCCCATAATGTTTAATGTTTCGATCCATTGTTCCTTCATGCCCCTTATTAATGTTGTTTTCAACACGTTATCAGGTAAAGGCAATGATGCATAGGGAGATCTTTGTAGATTATACTGGAAACGTTCCACATACTCTTCTAATGTTTCGTTTGGTCTAGCCATCATCTAGAATATTTCATCTTTCAGTTCTCTAGACCTGCAATAGTCCTGATATTTTCTTAGAAAAGATTCTGTCATTTATTCCTAGTTATTTATAACCCCACCACCTAATCCCATAAACCATCTTAAAGCAGCCCCTTTTAGTGTAGAGGGAAACAGTTTTAGTTTATGGGGGTCAGTGGTGTAATCGTATCCCCTGCACAGTACATCAAATTCAAATAAAAATGCATCCGGGTCTTCTGATGTAAGCCCATGAAATGTAGGGATATGTTGAAGGGGGATTGCTTTCATGGGGGCATTTGTTGCAGAATCCACTATGGGGTATTCTAATGCAGAGGTTTTGGTGTTTGGCTGGTTTTGAGCCATTGGGTCAAATATATGCCAATAAACTTCTGGGATATCTAGGAGGGTGTTCCTAGGTTGAGAGGGAATGGCTTTGACAGGAAGAGTTTTAATATCACTTCCTCTATCTGGGACTTTTAACTGAGGAGATTGGGTCTCTCCAATAGTAATTTTTGCAGCACTCCCTTTGTCTGGGCTGCTCAATGGCTGATTTATCCTAAGAGGAGATCTCGATTCCTCAATTTCCCCTATCTCTCCTCCTCCTTCACAAAGATTACTGAAATTCCCTTCCTATAATAGCTTTGGAGTAGAATTTTCAATTTCTTGAAAGTCCTGCTCATCAGTTTGACTATGCACCTTAGCAAAGCCTACAGATGGTGAACTTGTGGCCTGAAGGGAGCTAGTAGGTTGTTTAGAAGTAAATTTCCTGGGTCCTATTGAGGGCTGAGATTCGACTTTCTTATAGATTTCATCTATGAAGGTTGATCCACCAAGGGTCACCGACCCCTTAGCTTTTTCTGGCTTTGGTAAAGGTTTGGAATTTTTCTATGGCTTTTTCTGCTTAGTCAAGCACTCAATTTAACTACTAAATCCTACTTCATCAACATCAACAAATCTACAGGAAATCGGGCAAAGGAGCAGTGCTTTTACATGCTCCACATGTAGGTTCTTACCTTCCATTTTCAAAACCCAATTCTTCCCTAGCAGGCTCATACACTACTCTGAAAAAAAAAAAGAACAAATGGCTACACTTTTTCCCCGGCAATGGCGCTAAAATGTAGAACTATAAAAAGGGTCTTTTTCACCTCCAGTTACCTCACATTAATATGTCAATACGGGAATGTTCTGCTATTTCAAAGAGTGTCTCAATCTAAGGCTTAACATTTGTCAGAGTAATGCTTGTAGTACAGTTGTTTGAAACTACAAAAGTAAATGGATGTGTGTCTACAACTTAACTACTTCAAAAGGCTAAATCACACATTCAGATATTAAGCAATGTATCAGTCAAGGGTTCGGTAGCAATAACCCATCCCTTTAGAAACTGATGGAAAAGAATTTGGAGAATAGATCAGGGGTCTAGGAGCTAGACAACAGATGCCAATGCTCACTACAGCCTAAGATCGTCCTTAACAAATAATAAGAAATGAAACGACAGATAAAGAGAAAAACAATGAAATAGAACAACAACCTTAAAATGGAACAACAATTCAGAAATGAAAGAGCAATTCAGAAATGAAATAGTAATTCGGAAATGGAACATCAATTCAGAAATGGAACAACAATTCAGAAATGGATCATCAATCTAGGAATAGAGCAGTAACTAAGTTTAACAAGCTTGTGAATCTATTCAATCATGTCAATCCAAACATCAATCCTTCATTCTTAAAGATGTACACACACAATAGAACAACACTACCTACAGATACATGATGGAACAACACTAAAAACCATACAACGTGCTCATTCTGATTCAATTGTCACTCTAATTAGAAAGCGTACGATTGCATCTCAATATGAAACAATAATATTAAAGGATTCAATAATCATATAAAATCAGAGCTTCCAAGATAAATACTGTAATTCTAAGGCACAATCGCATAACACAAAAACTCTGTAATGGAAAAACAGTATCCTGTAGAGATTAACCGTATTATACCAACACCTAAAGGAATAGTAACATGATGCAGCGTCAATACAACATTTTTGTTTGCAGGAACATTAAATGGATTAAACACGACAGAGCATGACATAAAATTTATAAAACATGTCAGATTACCAGATCATGTTGATAAGAAAACCACACAGAAACCACGTGTAATGGTACAAGAGAAAGTATCCTCTAGGGCCAGGCCCTTAGCCTCCAGGGGTACATCGCTTAAGGTTGATCCAGGCTCAAAGATAAAAGAGTAACCAAGTCTGTATTAATGCATGAAGTAAAATTACAGTAAAGCAAGTCTTAACAGGACGTAATGATCATAGTCTTGATCTTTTAAAATAAATTACATAAGAGCATAACCATGCTTTAGCTAACAATGTTGCCCCTTATATAAGGGTGATGATGGAGATATCTAGATGCAGAAATAGATAAAACAACGATCAATCCTGAGGGATTCGTAGAATCGTTAATCCTGAGTTACTTCTTCTCTTTTTTGCGCCGAGCTGGTATCTCCGCTTCCTTTCCTAGGTTGGTCTGTTTTGATCTGGTTTGCATGTGGTCTCCCGTTGAAGGGACAACAATTAATTCATCTTTGCCTTTTCCTTTAGGATGGCCACTTTTCGTTTTTCCTCCCTCCTGTACATGGAAACGACAATTGTCAGCATTCTATATTAATCTCACATGTTTCGTTATAATTCTTTATCATTTTCTAAGTTCATAATGCAAAAAGGCTTATAAGTCCTAATGAAAAGATACTGAAATAAATATCAAAACATACCTTCTTTGATACTCCACAAGGAGGAGGGCCAATTCCCTTGAAGCCAAAAGCCCTAGTAGGGCCAAGCATGGGGGTTGTGCTATGGTGTGCCATTTGTCAAGTTACTGGGCAACATGCGATGCATAATTTCCATTTACTTCAAAAGTTCATTTAGACAGTCCAACAATTTTTATGTAATTTCTACAAATATGTGCGCCATGATGAGCACCACTATCAAAGCTATGAGCTGATGATGGAAAGAACCCCTACATACTATATGCAAGTATAAACTTGGCCTCATGATCAAGGTGCCAGTGGAGCACATGGAGGTTTCTAGGGCCGAGGAGGAGGACTTGGTAGAGGTCACAATCAGATTATCTGCTACAACTGTGGACAACTGGAGCACTATGCATGAGAGTGCCAAAATCCTACACACTCGTCATGTCAATACTGCAGACATTTCAATCATACTATAGAATAATGCTCGGTGTTGATAGCTAAAATTCAAGAGAAGAAAATGCAACCTCAGCAACTGACGCAGAACTTACAAATGATGAGGCTTGAGTCCCGTGAAGAAGATCAGAGTGTTAATATTTTGCTGAGAATGGGAATGACGATTGGCACTGATAAAGGTAAATAGCCTGAAGAAGAGAGATGGGTCCGCAAATATCTAGAGAAAGAATTCATCTTTGATCTAGATTGTGCTAAGGAAACCTTTATGGAAGCCAAGAAGAGCTTCACAGAGGCCTCCACCTTAGAAATCCAAGGCAAGATGCAAGAAATTAGTGCACCTGCAAAGGTTGATCCTTTTGTACTTACTACGTTTTTGGAGACCTGCATGAAGTTTTTGCATGATAGCAAGTCAGTGGAGGGACTACGGGAATTAATAAATAAATGCGCTAGTAAGAAAAGGCCCCTAATGGACATCGTGCAATAAAAAATATTGGAAAGTATAAGGCACAGATAGGGCGAGAGATGAGGCTAATAACATAGATAGGTGATTATGAGATGGATCATGTCATCTTGGTCCTTGGATCTGGGGTTCGATGCGAATTTTTTACCCAAATGGATATAGAAAAGGATGGGGAGACCTGCACTGTGGTGGTCTTTGATTCAACTTAGGATGGTGAACTAGTAGAAAATCATCCCCATGGGATGATTATATGGAGTAATAGTGGATATTGAGGGTGAAAACGTAATGGCAGACTTTGAAGTTATAGAAATTTTTGATGACGCTAATCCTTACCTTGCACTTCTGGGAATTGATTGGGATATTGATATGAATGGGGTCATCAATTTAAAGAAAAGGACAATGTCATTTGAAAGAAATTCACTTAGGTTTATAGTGCCACTGGACCCTATAGAAAGGGTGTGCTATATTGAACGAGTCCATGATTATGAAGAGAGTGATGGTGAACATGATCAAATTTACAAGATAACAACGCAAGATCAGAACTAGATCAATCCAATGGAAGATGGGTGGAGTGCATGGGACTGGGAGAGTTCCTATACCCCTAATTCAGATTAGGAATTAGAGCATTGGCAGAATAGCTTACATGAATTTTCTACATTGCGATGCAATGTGATGACAAAGTCACTGCGCTCTGTTTCATCAGAGGTAAGAAAATTACCTTATTATGATGGTTTAACTGACATAGATATGTTTTAGGATGAATTTGAGCATGAAATCCCTAAGGACCACTGCTTCCAAGCATTAGAGTTGGCGTTGTGTACTGTGCCTACACGATGGTGGGGTACGCATAGGGATAGTTTTGTTGGATGGCAAGATTACAGAAGAATGATGAAGCTACGGTTTGGGCGTGCTACTACCAGAATGACTAAGAAGTATAACGGAAAGGATGATTTGCATGATTATCTTGAAAAAGGGACTAAGGAATGGGGAAAATTTCGCAACCAAAGTGGGTACACATATTTTGTCATACCTTGCATACAATCCCCATGAACTGGTATCTTGAAACAGAGCTCTCGCATGGCACTGTGGAATGGGATGTATTAAAGGAAGGTTTCTTGTTGAATTTTAGTTTTGAAAATGGGTTTGCAATCATTAATGAAGCTCTGTAAGAGATTAAGGCGGTTATCTTCAGAATAAAAAAGGAACCTATGGGATGGACCCAACCAAACTAGGGCACCCATCTGTGTTGAGCATTGGAATGTTATAATGTGACTGCTAAAGATGAAGAAGAAGACCCAAGGAACATCAATATTCCCAAGGCAGAAGGGCATATCAAAGTCAGAGGCCCACAAATAAAAAACTCAGACATCTTCACACCTTTGAAAACAAAGCAAGTAAACATTGGCACTAAAGAAGAACCAAATTTCATGAAAATCAGAGATTATTGGGATGACACTACAATAGATAAAGTTGTTGAATTACTTTACGAATATCAAGATATCTTCCCCACTAAGTTTTGGAATTTAAAGGGCATAATTGGTGATTTGGGCATTATGAAGATCACATTGAAACCAGACGTGAAGCCTGTTTAACATTGGCCATGTCACTTTAATCCTAAGTATAAGGAAAAGGTTCGCCAAGAGATGGATAAGATGTTGGAGGCAGGCATCATAGAACCTATTGAAGAATCTGATTAGGTGAGCCTGATGGTGATCCAAGAGAAGAAACAAAAAGGAAAATTAAGGATTTGTGTAGATCTATGGAAGTTTAATGATGCATGTGTTCATGATCCATTTCCCACTCCATTTATAGACAAAGTGTTAGACAATGTTGGTGGGCAAGAGGCCTATTCTTTTACTGACAGGTTTTCGGGGTATCATCAAATCAAGATCGCACCAGAGGATAGAAGAAAAAATACCTTTCCAATAGAGTGGGGTTGTTTTCAGTACATTGTTACGCCATTTGGACTAAAGAATGTGACTTCGATATTTTCTTGCTTAGTCATAGCCACATTCAAGGTGTTCATTCATAAATTTCTAGAAGTATACTTTGACGATTGAACGGTGGTTGGGTTAATGAAGCACCATGTAACAAGTCTACGCCTGATGCTGGATACATGTTGTAGATAACAGATAGCGCTGACTTTAAAAAAATGCAAATTCTGTGTCCCTTTCAGGATCTTGCTAGGTCATGCTATGTGCAAGCAAGGATTGATGGTGGACCCTGCAAATATTGCTGTAATTGTGAATTTGGAGGCCTCTAGGAATGTCAAGAAGTTATGTGCGACGCTGGGACATACGAGATATTATAGAAAACTTATCAAATTTTATGCTAAAATTACCATTCCCATGAATAAACTACTAAATAAGGATGCGACATTCTGTTGTGATGAAGAATTTCAGCGTAACTTAGATGCGCTAAAAGAGAAGATGGTAACTGTGCCAATCTTGTTTTTTCTCAATTGGAAACATGAGTTTCATGTACATATGGATGCTTCTTGCATTGAACTGGGTGCAGTGCTAACACAGGATGGTGAAGGAGAAATGGATCATCCTATCACCTCCACAAGTAGGAAGTTATCAAAGGTCGAGAAAAAATATTCAACAACTGAGCATGAAAGGTTTGCCATGGTCTATGAATTGGAAAAGTTTGGGCATTATCTATTAGGAGGGAATCTCAAGATGTATACATATCATTCTACCTTAAAATACTTGGTCAACCAACCTGCGTTGGCGGGGGGGGGGAATTTGTAGATGGTTGCTATTATTTCAGGAGTATGAATTTGAGGTCATTGTGAAGCCCCGGAGGTTAAATGCAGGACCTGACTATCTATCACAAATAGAAACAGGTGAATAACCTAGTAATTTGGAGGCAGGGTTTCCATATGCACAACTATTTGTGGTGTGTTTAGTGGATGACCATTTTGTAGATATTATTCACTTCTTAACTATGGGGATGGCACATGAGGGATACTCAAGTCAACAAAGGAAGGAATTAGTAGTGTGCACAACCAAGATTGCAGTCATTGCAGGACATTTGTATAAAATGGGTACAAATGAAATATTGCGACGATATGTGCCAGACTTTGAGCGTGACATCATTCTTGTTGAAGCTTATGGGGAGGCTGTGGGAGGCCATTATGAAGGCAAAGCAACTGTGCAAAATATTTTTTGTGTAGTTCTATGGTTGCCAACATTGCATAAGGATTCCAAGGCATATTGTAAGGTGTGCGATGCATGTCAAACAATTGGCAGACCATCACGAAGGGATGAGCTACCACTTGGCGAAAATAGTTGGTTGCTATATTATCATTACGATAGAATATATAACCAAATTGGTGGAAGAACAACCTATAAAGGAATGTACAGGGGCTACGACAACAAAATTATTGTTTGAGTATGTCTTAACAAGATTTGGATGCCCGAAAGTGTTGATGAGTGACAAAGGTATGCACTTTCTAAATGAATTGATCAGCGCGTTGAGTGAGGAATTCTAGGTCTACCATCAGAAGAGTATACCCTATCACATACAAGAAAACATAATTGTTGAAGCCTTTAACAAGATTTTGGAGAACATGTTGATGAAGATCTTCAACGCGCAGGGAAATGACTGGGATGTGCATGTACCTGTAGTGCTATGGGATTATAGGACTACTTGCAAGAAGCTAATAGGGTAAACGCTATTTAAATTGGTCTATGGGGTCAAAGTTGTATTACCAATGGAATACATTATGCTTAGTCTACACATAGCAACTTTGTAGATATGGTAGATTGCGAGGCCTTGGAAGAACATCTCACGCATCTTGTTGGGCATGGAATCCCCCCCACAGTAGGTTTTAGGCCTCAAAGCCCAAGTTTTGGTCAAAGATGTTGTAAAACTCCACAAATTGCAGATGCGGAGCGCAAATTGTACAATTGAGTCATAGGGTTGTCCACCCTAAACATTGTATTATAAATTAGTGTAAAGTTGGCCTACCAATGGTCTACAGACCATGGGATTGTATAAATAGAGCAAGGCTCTAAGTTGTAAGAGTAGTCAAGAATAGAGAGAGTAGCGAAGGAATGGTTTGAGCTTAGAGTAAGAGTTCTAAGTGTCTTGGGTTGTAGTAGTAGGAAGAGTCTCTGCAGTTGAGTGCGTAGAGGCCTAGTAGAGTCCACAACTAAGTGTGCAGACCCCTACAACTAAGTGCGTAGGGTAGAGTCGAGTCCGTAACCAGGAACAAAAAGCTAATAAAGAGAAGTTTATCCTAATTCTGTGTAATTGTTGTGAATTATCTTATTTATGTTTATACTCGTTTATTTATTGCGTGCACTTATATATGTTGTAATAACCATAAATCTCACACACACCAGTTAAGTAATCATTTAAATAGCAAGGAACTTGGGTATTCTATGGGTCGTGCCACGAGCAGGGTTGCTCGGAAGCTGCACCATAGGTTGTGAAAGGATCGCCAGTGCACGCAGCGACAAGTCAGATCGTGGACCTCCAGAAGCCCATCAGACATCCGAAGGGTGCAAAAACCTAGTTCTAGCACCCTCCCATACTACTTCGAGTGAGACCTCAGCCTGAGCTCCGCAGACTATTGCTGAAAGGGCCAGTAGTACTGGGATTTGCTTGGCTAAATCACCTTTGAACCTAGGTCAGGCCCCACTAAGCCAACAAATGGTTTTGTTTCTAGGACCAGGATCTACATAAAGGATGTCTGATGTCATGCCATTGGAACCCTACAAAGAAAGAAATTGAAGAGTGGTTGGACAAGGAGATTCGTGTGTTCGCGGCACAGGAAAAAAGAAACTTGTGAGTGTCTAAGGAGCAGTGGTTGGATTTCTACTTGTACACTGAAATCCATGAAAGTTTCTTTGCATCTTTCCTGTCTGATTTGAATGAGTGGATTGCAAAGTTAGCAGACAGCCAGGGAAGGCGTAGGCTCGACAAACCAATAATGTGGACTCTGGAACTTGTGCATAGACTATAAGCCTCGGAAGAGAAGATAGCATGAGTTGTGGACCACTGGCTCAACCGAATAATAGGAGGATTTATCATTGAGTTTGAAGTAGACATGACCGTCAGCTATAGCAAGACAGAGTGATGTTTTCTCAGGGGACTGCGAGGTAAGTATGTTAAATATTTGAACACTTGGATTAAAATGATATTGGGTGAAAAGAGGGTTATGCGAATAAATTTATGTTTGGGACTACGCAGAGTAGAAGCATCTACAAAAATAGAAGTAGTGAAGAGTTAGAAAACAATCCCTTAATTTCACCCTCACATGAGAGCGAGGACAAGCACGCAAAGGTTTCTCTAGAAAGCGCAGTTAGTTTGATAAGGCAGCAAATTCCGCATTTACCACCTTCGCCCACACTGCCACTCGCTTCACCCCCCTCACCTCCAGCTCCACCCACTCCACCTCCACAACCTCCACGGTTCAGTATAGCGAGCATGATCAAGCAACCAGTATTTAGAGGAGTGGGGAATGAATATCCAGACCAATTCTGGTTTGTAGTAACAGTAGTATGGGAAGCACAAGGCATCGTGGATGATAATATCAAAAAGGCTACGCTAGTGAGCACGCTGCAAGATCATGCCATAACGTGGTATATCAAGCATTCTAATGACCACCCAAATGCAGGAATTGTGGAGATCCAGAATGCATTGAACAAGGATTTTAGCAAGAAAAAATCAGAGACACAGTCAATCATCAGATTTAAAGAGATCACAATGCTCCTGGGTGAGACCCCTTGGGATGTAGACCAAAGGCTGAAAAGTACGATCTACGAAGCCAATATGATGTTAACGGATGCACAACATCGTGCATGGTTTGTGTCCTCACTTACGCCACACTTAAGGATGGTGCTATCATAACAAAAACTTTCCACTCGGGCCGAAGTGTTGGAGATGGCAATGAGGTTACATGAGACCCCTATACAAGATCCTGGATTGGGATTCCAATAGATCCACATGAAGCAATAGAATTTGTGTCTAGAAATGTAGAGTTTGAAACAGGATAGGGCACCTCGGCCAGAAACACGCGAGGAAGTATTGTGCAAAAAATGCAAAGGCCATGGCCACAATAAAGATCATTGTCCAATGTTCGCAAACTACTTAGCAGGAGGAGGTCCAATTCCATTAAGACCAGAGGCACAAGCGGGGTTGACCATGGTGTCTGCATTATGGTGTGCAATCTACCAGATAGGAGGAAAACATACCATAGATAATTTTCATCTATTGCAGAAGTATATGCAAACGTCCCAACAGTTTTTTTGTAATTTTTGCAGGTCGGTAGGCCATGATGAACACACCTGCTGAAGCTATGAACTAATGATGGATTAGACTCTTGCCTATAGGGTGCAGGCCAAAACATGAGCCCTCGACCCAAATGTAGGGATGGAATACACTGGGTTTCAGGGGCACGGTCAAGGTCGAGGTAGAATGGGACTAGGAAGGGGTCACAGACAGATAATCTGTTACAATTGCGGAGGGCCAGGGCATTATGCCTGTCATTGTATGAACCCGGCTAGAATATCATGTTGGTATTGTACTCAGTTTGATCATGAGTTGGAAGATTGCCCTTTCCTGATAGTGAAGATGCATGAAAAGGAGGTACTCCAGCCTCCTCTGACCCAGAATTTACAATTGTTGAGGTATGAACCGCGCGAAGAAGACCCAAATGTAAACATGATTGTCAAGAGCGGTATGACAATGGGAGATAATAAAGGGAAGTAGTCAAAAGAAAGCGTGTGGGTTCACAAGGCTCCTATAAAGGAACCCAAGTTTGATTTAGAATGCAAGAAGGAGACATTCATGGAAGCTAAGAAGAGCTCCAGGGAGGCCTCCACTTCAAGTAGTAAGGATCAATTAGAGTTATGGATGGATCCTTCCATGCTCACTAAATTTCTAGGGACATGCATGAAACTGCTGCGCGACAGAAAGGCAGTCAAAGGGCTACAGGAACTTATCACTAGGTGCACAGGGTTAGGAGAATGATGCGTGATTTGGAAACTAGGAAAGCATGCATTATGCACGGGAAGGGAGATGAGGTTGACTACGCAAATAGGCAAATATGAAATGGATCAGGTAATCCTAGATCTGGGTTTGGACGTGAATGTACTACCAAAGCAAACATGGGGATACATGGGCAGACCTGCGTTGCAATTGTCCCCTACTCAGTTATGGATGGCGAACCAAAAAAATATTTTTCCCATGGGAAGATTGCAAGGAGTGACAGTTGATATTGAAGGTGCGAGCATGCAGGTGAATTTTGAAGTGATAGAGATTGTCAATGATAGTAATCCCTATCCCATGCTACTAGAAATATATTGGGCTACCGATATGAATGTAGTCATAAATCTAAAGAAGCACAAAATGACCTTTGAGAAAAAGTCACTACGCGTAGTAGTGCCACTAGACCCAGCCGAGGGAACGAGATACACTGAACTAGTGCATGATGACAATCTTGACTGTATACATAAGATAATTGCACAAGGAGAGGATTGGGTGAATCCAAATGTAGATGGAAGGATTTCGTGGGAGCGCGAAAGCTCCTGCACTTTAGATTTAGACAAAGAGATAGAGCGATGGCAGAATCTGCTGCATGAAGTAACAATACTAAACTACAATATGATGATTAGGCCATTGCGTTGCATGAAAATAGAGGCAAGGGAGATGCAAATTCGAAATTGCAGTACTAGAGCAATAACGGTTCGATGCGTTGAAGTGGGCACTACACGCAACACCCACATGATGGTGGCATACACATCAAGGCACTTTTGAAGGCTGGCGCATATGTAGAAGGATGATGTGCATGCGGTTTGGAAAAACCCAAGTATGACTAGTAGACAAATATCATGGATGATATGATCCATGCACGCACCTCACGAAATGGACCAAGGCCTACGGGGAAGAGCCACAGCCGGAATGGGTGCAACTATTATACCATACCCTGGACGTCATACCCATGAATTGGTATACAAAGGCAGAGCTCCACCATGGTATGGTCAAATGGGATGTGTTGTGTGAGGGATTCTTGTTAACATTCACATTTGAGGATATTTGGTCAGATACTATGGAAAATGCACTACAAGTAGTGAAAGTCGTTATCTTTAAAATACCATAGGAGCCAATGGAATTACTTCAGCCAAAATGGACAATACAGTTCAATAACGCATTGGAGTGTTATAACATGAATGTTGAGGATGATGAGGACCCATGGAACATTAACATTTTAGAAACCAAAGGCTCTCGCGAGATATGTGGACCATCACTTGAAAACCCCGACATCACTGCACCGATAAAGACAAAGCAGGTCAACATTGGAATGAAGGCGGAACTAAAATATGCAATGCTTGGGGACTATTGGGATGACGCCACAGTCGATAAGGTCATCGAGTTAGTCTGCGAATACCAAGACTTGTTCCCGACCAAAATTACGGACTTAAAAGGGATCGTGGGTGATTTAGGGATGATGAGGATCATCCTAAAACCCAACGTGAAGTTAGTTAAGCAGTGGCCTTACTACTTGAATCCAAAGTATCAAGGAAAGGACTGCAGTGAATTAGACAAAATGCTCGCAGCCGGAATTATTGAACCAATGCAAGAATTTGGCTGGGTGAGTCCTATGGTGGTACAGGAGAAAAAACAGAAGGGTGAAATAGGAATATGTGTAGACCTCAGGAAGCTGAACACTGCCTAGGTACATGATCCATTCCCAACACCATTTATAGATGAGGTACTAGAGAATGTTGGTGGTCAAGAAGCATACTCATGGGTTTTCAGGGTACTATCAAATCAAGATTGCACCAGAAGATAGGAGCAAGACGACCTTCGCAACAGAATGGGGATGCTTTTAATACACTGTGATTCCGTTTGGATTGACGAATGCGCTAGCTATATTTTCGTGCATCATGGTAGCCACTTTTAAAGAATACATCTGCATATTTTTGGAGGTCTATCTAGATTATTGGACTATTTTTGGATTAGTTAAGCACCATGTAACAAGATTATGTTTGATGCTGGATACTTGCCGCTGACACCAGATTGCATTGAACCTAAAGAAGTGCACATTCCTTGTCCCCTTTGGAAACTTGCTGGGAGATGTGGTCTACAAACAAGGACTGATGGTGGACCCTGTGAAGATTGTCGATATCCTCAATTTGGAAGCACTGCAAAGTGTTAAACAACTGCGCGCTACCTTGGGACACACTGGATACTTTAGGAAGTTCATCAAAAGTTATGCCCAAATAACCACGCTGATGGAAAAGCTATTGAAAAAGATGTTACATATTGCTAGAATGATGATTGCATGAAGAGTTTTGATGTCCTAAAGGAGAAACTGGCCACCGTGCCAATCTTTGTCTTCTCGAAATGGGATGTGGAATTTCATGTACATGTTGATGCGTCGTGTATCGTGTTGGGAGCCGTACTCACACAAGAGGGAGTGGAGGGTGTGGATCACCCAATCATGTTTTCAAGTTGAAGATTGTCCAAAGAAGAAAAGAACTACTCTACCACTAAATGCAAGGGGTTGGCAATGGTGTACGCACTCCAAAAATACGAACATTATTTACTTGGAAGACATTTCAAGATGTATACCAACCATTCCATGTTGAAATACCTGGTGAACAAACCTGTGTTGGGGGGGTGCATATGTAGATTTATTTTACTATTTCAAGAATATGATTTTGAGGTCATAGTCAAGTCAGGATGCTTAAATGCAGGACCAAACCACTTGTCGTGAATTGAGATAGGTGAGGAACCAACAAATTTGGAGGAGGGATGACCTGATGCAGAGCTCTTCATAGTGCGCTTCATGGATGGACACTTCAAAGATATAATCCATTTTCTAACAACACAAACTGTGCCGAAGGAGTACTCAATCCAATAAAATAACGAATTGGTGGTGTGTGCGGTGGAATTTTCTGTGATCGCAGGGCACCTCTACAAGATGGGTAAAGATGAGATATTGTGAAGATATGTACCTGAATTTGAACAAGGCCAGATCCTCACGGAAGCACATGGGGGCACTGCAGGAGGACATTATGCAAGACATGCAATCACACAAAAGATTCTTCACACAGGGCTATGGTAGCCGACCCTACACCAGGATTCAAAAGCGTACTGTAAGGCCTGCGATATATGTCAAAGGATAGGAAAATCATCATGAAGGGACGATATGCCACTAAATCCCTAAATGACACTGCAGCCATTTGAGAAATGGGCAATCAACTTTGTGGCCCCAATCAAACATTAGGGAAAGACGGGTGTGTGCTACATCATCACTATGATGGAGTACCTGACACGATGGTGGAAGCACAACTGGTCAAGGATTGCATGAACACTATGACTGCAAAGTTTTTATTCAAAAATGTGTTGACACAATTTGGCTATCCAAAAATCTTAATGAGTGATTATGGAACACATTTCTTGAATGAAACCATCAGCGGATTCATAAAAGAGTTCCAGGTTTGTCATGCAGAAAGAGTTATTTTTGCTGACAAAACTAACCTCCCTAGGAGTCTAAGACTCTCTAGTGACAAACAAGACAATTAAGAGCAATCCTTCTCTAAATATGCATTATCATATGAGAAACCAAGTGTTTTTCGATCCTACCTGAAGTCCAACGTTGTTGTAGTAGTCTAGCCTCTTCGATCCAGATGAGCTCCTCCTTCACTTCGAAACTTGCATACACTAACAATCAAATGATTACATAACACCTGGATATCTCATAAAACAAAACATATTCAACATATAGACCAAGGAGTATATGAAACAATTCATTAACAACAAATCATTGAGAAGAATGGACTTATTTGTATTAAGGAAACAAAAAAGAAACCATTACAAGCTGAGCCTTGGTGTTGTGCAAGTTCCTCCCAGGGTCCAGCAAGAGTTTTCCTCTACTTTGACAAGCTCACCCACTTCCAAATGAAACAAGAAAGGATGGTAATCTCTCCTCACAAGCTTCTACAAGGAAGTCCTAATTCCAGCAGCATCCACCCTTTGGAATGTTCAGCTTTCAACCTCCCATCCTTTGGCCCAATGCTTGTATTTATAGTGTTCTAGAGGAAGTTATTCAGGTCCAACATCAATGGGATACTCCCTCTTTTGGATGGGGTAGCTCCTCTCTTGATGGGATAAGTTCCTCTATCATAGGGATGCATGAACCATCTGGAGGTGCTCAATACACGTCAAACACTCTTCTAGAAAGCTCTAGAAGTGACCACAAGTAACTTTTTTAAGATGAAACTCGCGCCTTTTGACCTTTACAGGAGTACTCACCCATCCCTTGACTTACAGAGCGTACAAGTACGTAGGTACAATGAGCTTGGGATGCGTACACGCAGGCAAGGTAGAGAGAACCTGCGTACCGAGAGATAAACATGATTTTTATTGACTTTCTCTCTTTCTTGAAGTTTGACATGGAGAGCAGAGGTATTAGGCTTGACAAGGAGGATAATATGACTATTGATGGAGCCATATTAACTGCAGATAGTCATGGTGACAATTTTTAGTGTAACAGATTGTCCCCTAAAGTGCGAAGCCTGTAATAGATAAGGGTTTTATATCATCTAGGAAGGGTGAAGTACTTGATCATTTCAAGGATTATCTCATGGAGAGCCTGGTCAGAACCTGCAATTTTCAACACAAAATACATGTATAAGATTATATCATCGCTGAGGTAGGCATTCCCATACTCAGATCAAAACTTTAACTAACAGACTAACTATTCTGATACAGGAATGACTTCATAATACATCATAATCATAGACTCGTGTAGACACAGTATGGATGCAACCATCCGTTTATAATTGGTCTACAACATGATGAATACAAAACTCCTCGTAGCCTGGATGGTGGAACTAGATCCAGGGTCTTCATCTCTACTTCCCGAATCGGTACGATTCTAGCCATGCGAATAAATGAGTCGATGTCGAACATGGTAGAAACCACTTGATTACCAGTCAATGATGTCAACTGTTAACAAGCGTGAGAGAGACCACCAGTAATGTCAATGGTTCTCAAAGTACCCAGCACAATCCATGAGATGTGAATGAATGAGTCGATGTCGAACATCTCATGGAATCCTTTGATCGCAAGTCAATGATGAAACTGACGTCGAAGGCGAGAAACCTGCCATTGATGCATGCAGACTCCAAGGCACTGACGATTTCTAAGTCAACTCTCTAGATAATGTGCTGATGTCGATAGAAAGCGACCCGTTGCAGGCAACCCCACACCATGAAATCATAGTTCAAGTTGAAGAAATGTTGCTGCAAGGACTGACTCAAGGATGACATAATGGATGATAGGTATTTTGTAGTTGAACGTTTACAAACCTCTTGAACACATAACGACACAACAGATGGTTTGGTGACGAATGAACCAAAGTCGACTCCCATAATCCGGCTAAAGAATGTCAATGATTTGGTCAACTATGAGGCAAGGGATTTCCCAACCCAGGCGAATGAATAAGGGTTGTGTTCAAGAGTGGTAGTAAGGTATTTTTTTCTGAAGCAAAAGGATATCAAATAGGCTCATTCTTCTCATTTTTCCCCCACCATTTCTGGCAAGTACCTCTTTATTTTTTACAAGCTTGAGGAGGATAACATATGCTTGTTTGTAGGCTCATCCTTCGGATGAGTCCAACTTAGTTTTTGATGCGAACCCTAAGAAGGAGTGGTCCATTCCTGTTTGTAATAG
>APFE030790175.1:163408-209290 GCA_000404065.3 Pinus taeda
TTGTTTGGTTATTGCATTTTATTTTGATTGAACTAATGACATGATAGAATCATCTTGTCTTTTTGCTGAAGCAACAAGGATATTGGGTCTCATAGTCATTAGCTCATTGTTTGGTTATTGCATTTTATTTTGATTGAACTAGTTGTATATTTACACTTTTGTTTAAATACTAACTCCATCAATAACATGTTTTAAGTTCTTTTGATGTGCTAAGTTTTGGAAGTTACCATTAGGGACATAGGCCTTGTCTTGAAATCTTTATCCATACTTGTCCTTTGAAAGTATTCTTAAGACCTTAGAATAGGATTTCCATTTGCATTAAACACTTTAGAAAACCAACAAGAACAAAACCCCAAAAACAACATAAACTATAAAACAACGAAGTAAGTGAAAGGTTAACTAAGCACATATAGTGCACCACACTTCATCAGTTTACGATACCCGGATTGATAATTTATGTAAAGAAATTTAAGACGTTAAATTGACTAGACAGGGGGCAACCAGCAACTAGATGGAACTCTGGCCCTACCTCATATCCGTAGATGTCCTTCAACCCACAGCTACCATTCTTAGCAACGTTGGAACTGCCCGATGTGTCGAAGTTAACCAATGATTCTATCTTGCATAATCCACAATGGCTGCCAGTTCCAACTAAGATACCCAGCGATTGTCCCAAGTTTGACGGCAAAGCTAGAGAGGATCTTCAAGCCCATGTAATGAATTATCACCTCTGGTGTTCATCTAATTCATGGCTTGACGATTCAGTTCAGCTTCGCCTATTCCAAAGGACTCTCACCGGCTCCGCTGCTAAATGGTACATTAAATTGACCCGTGCATCTTTTCAAGATTTTAATTCATTACCAATGGCGTTCCTTACTCATTTTCAGTTACCCATTCAGTACGAGACGGGAACTCATCTCCTTACGTCTCTCAAGCAGGACACAGCTACGCACATCTTTGATCACATACATGAATGGAGAAGGTGTCATCAGTTGATCAAGTTCTAGATTCCTGATCAACTCCTTACCGATTGGTTCACAACTTCCTTTGTCCCTAAGATCGCACGGGACATTGCCATGGGAGCTTGCGTAACTGAAGAGCAAGCTATCGTGTGCGCTCAGTACCTTGACTTAGTTTATTCTTAGTCAGGTACTTTATATGAGTATTTGCCTTATGCCCTGAGACATGGTACATCCACCAAAGCCATCTGTTGATGGGGTTATTGGCACTGTGAATCCATCGTCAAAAAAATCATCTTCGAACCCTGGGAAGAAAAAATCGAATGCTTCTAACGAAAACACTTCTTACGGTGGTTCTAATCCTGGAAGTATTTCCGAGGTTAACGCCGTCAGTCCACCACAGCGAACAAGGCCTCGAAAGGAAAGAAAAAGGGAAAGCAAAGAATAATTCTGAGCAACCTAAACAGGGTTCCTCCAAACCTCCATCTGAGGAAGGAGCCAAACGTAAACCCAAGTATCCTTGTCTCATCTGGGATGAGGATCACTACACCAAAGACTGCCAAAGGCGGTCCAAGGTTAGTCGTTTGTTGAAAGGCGCTCCTGGGATTCCTGTGGTTCTTAAAGAACCTTTCCCCTCTCAACAGACTCAAATGGTGGCTGATCCATCTTCGTCTTCATCTCCCTTTGGTTCCCAAGTCTTCATGGCTAGATCTATTCCCGTTCATGTAAAGACTCGAACAAAGGAGTATCTGTCGTCCGCCGGGAAGGAGCTTGAGGTTCCCTCAAGCGCTTCTTCGTCCAATTCTAGTCTGCTCCACATCGAGAGACCTAGTACCGAGACGAAAATCCGACCCCCTCCCAAAGGAGTACTCCGGAGATCATCTTACAACCCAAATGCTCATGCTGCCCAGCACTATAGCATAGTTGAGGACTTAGTGCAGGCTCTGTCGATTATGTCTGCTTTAGAAGTTCTCCAGAGCTGCCCCCCTTAGAGGAACTCCCTGCTATCGGCCATCGGTGGCATCGACCTGACAGATTTAGATTTAATCACCTTTGATCTCGAGAGCCATGTCCCAAGGCTGCCTCATCAGATCGCCTTTCTCATACAAGTCATCATCAATTCAAAAACGATCCATCGTACAGTTATTGATGAAGGCGCATCAACTTGCATCATGTCTATTGCTTGTTGGAAAGAGATCGGGTCTCCGACTTTGAGCCAGCCTCCCACGACATTGGAAGCCTTCAATGGGAGAGAATCGCGTCCCTATGGTATTCTTCAACGATTGCCGATTACTTTAGAAGGGAAAACTGTTGAAGTGGAAGTTCAGGTCGTTGACGCAAATCTTACTTAAAACCTCCTTCTGGGCTAGAGTTGGACGTATGCCATGCGCGCCGTGGCTTCATCCCTCTTCCGTGTCATTTGTTTCCCTCGCCAGGGGAAAATTGTCACGGTAGACCAGCTCTCCTTCTTCGCTTCTTCTTCTGAAGGTAATGTGCCCTTCGTGGAGCATACCTCCATCCCTTTCCAGAGTGTGGGAGCCGGGCTCTTCAAAGATCCCGCCCTCATGGGTGTTTTTTCGCTCCCACCTCCAAACCTCGCCTCCATCAGTATGATTTCGGTTCGTTCTGATCCCTGGGTCCTTCCTCCCATCAACCAGATAGAATCGTGGGGCGAGGAGATGTCGTCGAGTCCCGCTGAGGTCAACTACATCAAAATTGCTGCTGTATCGGCTCCTCCTACTGAATCTGCTTCTTTAAGCAGAGATCTTGACTCACACGACTATTCCCCTTGGCTTGGAGAATGTGACTCCTCATATCCATTAAAGGAAATATTTCCTTCTGACGAAGCCATCATAGACACCATGTCTCTCGAGGAACCTCCGTGGTTCAATCTTCATCACCGTTCCTCGTTTCTCCCTACCCTTCGGGAAACGTTGGCTTGTCTCGAGCAGTTTGCTCCGTGTCTCCCTTCACAACCTCTTCAGACGCCTATTCAGGTCTGTCAAGTATCGTCTGAAGGGAATTTGGGGAACATTATGCAGACCCAACCTATCGACATCTCTGTCAAACCAAGGATTGTCGAGAACATTTACATAGGAGTCACTTGCACTCCAGAGGAAATTCAAATCTATATAGCTCTTTTTCGCGATTTCCATGACGTCTTTGCATGGTCTTATGAAGAGATGCTCGACATTGATCCAAACATCGTAGTGCATGAGATACCTACATATCCAGGACCTAAACCTGTTCATCAGCGTTGACGCCCTGTGCACCCCTGGAAGGCTGCAGCAATCAAAGCGGAAGTTGAAAAACTTCTTAAAGCTGGTTTCATTTACCCTATCCCACTCACAGATTGGGTCTCTAACATTGTCCTTGTAGATAAGAAGCAGGGTACTATTCGCGTCTGTGTCGATTATCGCGATATTAACCGAGCCTGCCCGAAAGATAACTACCCCACACTCTTCATTGACCAGCTCATTGACGAGTGTGTGGGAGTGAGATATACTCGTTCATGGATGGCTTTTCTGGCTACAACCAGATTAATATTGCTCTTGCCGATCAACACAAGACGGTCTTTATCTGTCTGTGGGGTACTTTTGCTTACAAAAAGCTCCCTTTCGGTCTCAAGAATGCCGGTGCAACTTTTCAATGTGCGATGTCTTACACCTTTCATGATATCTGGCACATCGTACAACCTTATCTGGATGACCTTCCCGCTCATTCAGCTAAGCACCAAGACCATCCGTCGCATCTCCGCAAGATTTTTCTACACTGTAGACACTACAATATCCAACTTAATCAGCATAAATGTGTCTTCTGCGTGGAATCTGGTCGACTTCTCGGGTTTATCGTCTCCCGAGAGGGCATCCACTTGGATCCCCTTAAAGTCGAATCCATTTTGAATCTTCCTCCCCCTGCCTCTTTGCGGCAACTGCAGAGTTTGTAGGGTAAAGAAAATTTCTTACGACGATTTATCCCGAATTATGCCGAGGTGGCAAAGGGTTTCACACGGTTACTCAAGCGTGACACCCTGTTTCGATGGGATGCCATAGCTCAAGAGTCTTTTGCACATCTTAAAACTCTTCTGGTTTCCGCCCCTTTGTTGCGGCCTTCGAATTATCATCGTGATTACACATTGTATCTAGTTGCTGCTGACACCACCATCGTTATGGTTCTGGTTCAGGATGACGATGATGGCACTGAACATGTCATTTATTACTTTAGCCTCAATTTCTTAGACATGGAATCTCGATATGCTTATGTCGAGAAGTTGGCACTAGCCGCTGTTTGCGATGTGCAATGCTTCCATCATTACATCTTGTTGCGTACCATGACAGTGATCTCCGATTGCAACCCTATGACTTACATTCTATCACGACAGTTGCTGGGGGGCAAATACTCGAAGTGGATAGTCATCCTCCAAGAGTTTGACTTGGAATTTACTACTGCCAATTCTAAGAAATCACTTGTCTTTGCTGAACTATTGTGTTCCTTGCCATCTACTACTGCCTCTTCTCAGTTCGAGAATTCCATTCCAGACGAAACTCTCTTCCTCATTAGCACCCTCGATCCCTGGTACGGGGATATTATTGTCTACTTGAAAACGTCCTCCTTCTATCCTGAGACCTCCAAGGACGCTCGTCGACGGATCCGACATCAAGCCCAACCATATCGCATCGTTGGGGACACCCTGTACTATCTCGGTGTTGATTCCGTTCTTCGCCGATGCTTGACTCTTGAAGAAGTAGAGAGAGTTTTGAATTACTACCACTCTGGTGCCTATGGTGGTCACATGTCTGGATATGCAACTGCACAGAACATCCTCCGTGCTGGCTATTTTTGGCCCTCCATTTTCAAGCATTGCATTCTTGCTGTCCGTTCGTGTCATGAGTGCCAGATTTACCAACGGAAGATGCGTGCACCCCCTGCTCCACTGCACCCCATTGTAACCATCGGCCCTTTTGCCAAATGGGGCATCAATTATGTGACCTGTAACCCTCGCTCGGCAGGGGGGCATGGGTACATCATCGTTGCTGTTGATTATTTCACGAAATGGGTCGAGGCGATGCCTACATTGTTAGAAGACGGTCACACTGCGGCACAGTTTTTGTTCAACCATGTTATTTCGCGGTTTGGAGTACCCCAAGCCATCGTCACTGATCACGGAAAGCATTTTCGTAATCACATGATGACCGAGTTAACAACCCAGTTGGGCCTTAGGCGTGATAGTTCAACCCCGTACTATCCTCAGGCAAACGGTCAAGTGGAAGCCGTGAACATGGTTTTGGTCACGATGCTTCAAAGAACTGTTCGCATGCATAAGTCCAATTGGCATCTGTTGTTGTTCTCTGCTTTGTGGGCCTACCATACCTCCGTGAAGGATGCCACCAGTTTCACTCCTTTTCAGTTAGTTTACAGACTGGACGCGACCCTTCCTATTGAGTGTGAGATTCCTTCATTAAAGATAGCCGTCGAATTGCTCCCTGATACTACTCTAGTAGAAGAGCGTCTTCTTTACTTAGAATGGCTAGATGAGACTCATCGTCTAGCCTCCTTAGCTATTGAAGCTCAGAAGAAGCGAGTGAAAACTCACTTCGATAATACTATTAACCCCCGCTCTTTCATTGAGGGAGACCTAGTACTGCTCTACGATCAAGCTAACAATAAGCTAGGGGTAGGAAAATTCGAGCCTATGTGGCACGGGCCCTACATTGTGAAAAGAGTTTTGCAAAAAGGTGCCCACGAGCTTATTGATTATGAAGGCAATCCCCTAGATAAGCCTCGAAATGGGCTTTATCTGAAAAAATACTATGCATGAGTCCAGGCACTCTCTTTTTTGTATATACGTGTGCTTTCAGCAAGTCTGTTGTGTGTACATGTTTTCCTATTTTTGTTTTGGTGTGTCGGCATGATTGCCGCTTATTATGTCTTTTGCTTCTTGGGTAGATGTCTGGATCGCCTTACGTTGGTTTCGTTGATGGTGCTTCCCGCAGTACACGCAACTTGTCATCTGCGGCATGGGTCATCTACGATCCTCATGGTAAGTTAGTAGACATTCAAGGGGTTTGTCTAGGTTCTACAACAAACAATGTCGCTGAATATAGTGTTGTGATTGAATTATTAGTTGAGGCGATTAACCTCGGCATTCGCACATTGGTTGTGAACTTGACTCTCAGCTTGTAGTCCACCAACTCAAGGGACGTTATTCCGTCATAGATCATCAGATTTTAAGGTTGTATTTACGTGTTAAGTTATTAGAAAGGGATTTTGATTTCATTACTTATCAGCATATTCCAAGACGACTTAATACGTTAACCGACGCATTAGCTAATTATGTTTTGGACAGGCATTTGCATAACATGTGATTCAACATAACACAAGAAGCATAAAATACAATAAACCATAAAACATATGTATATATATATATATGTGTGTGTGTGTGTGTGTCCAAAATGTTTGCACCCCATGCATCATCAAAAAATAATACATGTTTGTCTGAATACACCCGGAGACAACATGTCTCTCAAAAAATATGCATGAAAGGAAAAGCCTAGATATCTAGTCTCAGTGGTGCTCATGGTAGCACGTCACCGCTCGCACTAGACACCTCAGGAGCCAGTGGATACGAGTTGGTACCCCCACTGTGTGCCTCTAGTATGCTAGCGAGACATCTGCTAGCCGAGCATAATCTGAGATCCCTCGAGTGATAGCCTCAAGGTTCTGGATGAGCTCCGCTCTGTCACCACCCTCCTCCTGAGGATCTGCTACTGCTGCTGCTGCTACTGGATGTCTCCTTGCAATGGGAGACATGCCATATGGATGCTCTAGGCTGACATCTACATGTGCACATAAAGGTTATTAGAACAAATATGTATTAACAAAAAAATCATAAAAATACAAAATCAAAAAATGAGGATGTACCAGTCTCCCCATCCCAGTCCTCTCCCTCTGGCAAGGGAAGGTCAGGGTCTCCGGTAAATTCTGTCCCCACATACGGCCAGTCTTCCACCACTATCAGTTGGCGGCAAAGCCACCCGAAGAACTGGGTCTAAAGGACATCTGCTGGCCGCCACCACCCCTCGGCATCAGTGCCGCCCATCAAGCCATCCTCGGCCCTTGAGGTGCTGGGTCTACTACAAAGGCCCCTTGGCCCTAGAATCTTGGCACACGTTCCAAGAAGAACGTCACCAAGATGGAACCGTACCTGAACTGTTGCAGCTTGCCACACTTGGCCTTTGTCAGGTACCTCTTCATATTGCTTGTCACAGCTGACGCCCAATTGAATATCGTCAGGCTAAGGCACTCCATTGCTAATAACAGGTGGTTCTTCATAGCTTCGTGGGGCACTTGTGCCCCCACAGCTCGTGTAAAGGTGAATAGTAATGCTCTCAGTGTCAGGTCCTGAACGATGGGGATATCCACCTTCGAACTGCCCTGCCCATATTTTGCCTCCGGACAAACTCAAGCCTTCACCTCATCCATCTTCTCTCCAGATGGCCTGCTCCCAGTCAATCGAGGCACCAACCCTCATCGCGACAATCCAATCAGGAAATAGACATCCGACACGTCTAACTCCAACACCTAATCCCGTATCTGGAACACATGTTCCTCTACGTCCCATAAGTCGATCAGATACTACAAGAGCTTTGGCAGAGCTCGTAAATAGGATAGGATGAAATATTTTTTGAGCCCACACGCTCTGAGAGCTTCCATGCAATCCTCATCCGCCAAAGCCAATGTGTCCACTTGGTCATGTTCCCGTTCCTTCCATACAATCACCATTTTTGTGGATTGCCCTGCAAACACAAGCCAAAATAGTGAATTAGACTCTCAAGTAACTTGAAATTGCAGGTTAAAAGGTTTTTTATTTGTTAAAATTTGCCAAAAAATGTGCGCGGCCATTGGTGTGACTGTTTCTAAAACAGTCGCGCCCATGGGCACGCGCCCTATGGGGAACTTGCCCCATTGGCGCGGGTCCGTGTCCAAAACCCGCGCCAATGGGTGCAACCCCTAAATTAACAATCCTCCCCATAGGAGATGAAATGCAATAAAAAACAAATTCTAAACGGATGAAAATGAAGCTAAGGACAAGACCTCTTACCTAGCACTGACAGCGCTCGAAATGGTCCATTGGATTGGTCGCAATCGCCAACTGAAGATCACACTCCATAAAGCTCTAATGTCGCTCTCCAAAGGTAAAAGGTGAAAAGTAATTTTTATTTTACCATTTTCACCATTTTATAGCTTTTTGACCCCTAAATAGGCTTTAAAAAGTCATTTTATGAATATTTTTATGAATATTTGTGTCGAAAATGGATTTTACGCTGATTTCTTGTGCAGCGACAGGTGTTTATGCAGCTTTGGTGGCGAAACGAGTTGTATTTTATACTTTTTCGGACCCGGTAAATACACGAAAAAGTCACTTTGGAGTCATCTTTTGCTCTTTTCTGACTCTCTAAATGTGAAAGGAATGCCGAGTTGGCCCACTCGACTCGTTAAACGAACATGAGAGGCGGTCGTCCTTAAACCCTTTCCCGACCGTTTAAAAAACGAAAAGATCGTTGGACCCTTGTCATTTCTGGTTCATTAACGGTCATGAAGCGACGTGGTTTTGATCGCTTTTTTACTTTTTCAGATCAGAGTCACTACTTATGAAAAGTACTCCTCAGTCGTAATGATCAGGCGGTTCTTTCGAGCATGGTTTTATACTTTTCAGACTCGAGAGACACAACTTTACGAAAAAGGGCACCCCTGGAGTTTCCTTTTCGCTATCTTTTCAAACTCTCTAAACATGAAAATACACCGAGTTCTTCCTTTGTCAGACTCGTTAAAACTTAATGACATCAGATTCCGTCAAAATGATGCCTCTCAAGCATATGGTATCCCCATCAAGCTTGTCATCCAAAAATAACCGGGGTACTCGCCAGAAATGGTGGGGGAATAAAGGAACCGTAATCATCGTCGTGTCAGAAGTATGTCGCTCTTGAACATGGAACTCGTCTGCATTAGTGTTTGGGTGGGGACATCTCATCTTGTTTCACACTTACCTCCGTGGGTTTGGGTTATCTTGTTTGACCATTCATTTGCTCATTGTTTTGTCACCATGACCCCTGATCATTTGATGTCAAATACTACCAAGTCCACTGTTGTGCTGCCAATATGTTCAAGAGAAGTTGACCTCTGCAGAATACTCAACCTCCCTCTGATACTTCACACAAAACATTTTATCCTTCTCTTCTCGTGTTGATGATGTGGGAAGCATTATGGCCCACCTTCGATCAAGGTCACTTCCTGTCGACTTCAGCTCATTATCCAAGAAGTTGACTTAGAGACTCCCTTCAAGTACCTTGGAGCCTGCATGCCTCAATGGCAGGTTCTTCGTGTTCGACATGAGGTTTTCATCATTGGCCTCCGATCGGATAATTCTACGGGTGTTTGACACCGGCTCACTGATTCGCACGCCGTGGATTGTACCTATAGTACCTTGAGGACCATTGTCATTATTGGTGGTACCTCTCACGTCTGTTAATAGTTTTCATCATTGGCTGGTAATCAGACGATGTTCTCGCATGTTCGACTTCGACTCTTATATTCGCATGCTTGAACTTGTACTTTGTTCAGGTCGAGTTGGAGTGCAAGACCCTGGATTTTGTATGTTGGGATCCAGGCTGCATTTTGTGGATTATTATAATCACTACATGACTCATTCACTGGATGGCTGCGACCATGCCTGAGTCTATTTATTGATCCCCATCGGATGGCTGCGTCCAGACCTGGGATCCAGATTTTTATGTACTCTGTTATGGATGGCTGCGCCCATACCATGTACATCATGTATTTGAAATATCAGTTGTACTACGTGCAGGTTCTTCCTGGTGGTGTTCCAGTTCAGCCAGTTTCGTAAATTATTTCACCCCTCCCACTTTCTCGGGCTTCATGCTTTAGGGGGCATCTGTTACACAGTAATTTGTCACTGTCTCCTTGTCAGTATTCCTGCTGTGTCATGGGACCCAATTAATCATGCTCATACTCTCTAATGTTGCCAAATGACCCACTTTGCCAAAGTTCTTCTATCATCGCGACTGTTGTAAAAATAAACGCGCTGGTGAGCGCTCCAAAACAGACCTCATGCGCTGCCAATACGGAAGTACACGTGATTCCCGTGCTGGTCGGATTTCATGTGACAGCGCGTCTGTTACTTATATTTGATCACACTGATATGACTTTCATTGTTATTCAGCAGCGATGTCAGCGCTCCAGTGCAGTTATTTACCCGCGATGATCCAGTCTGGGCGAGTTTGTTCTAACGGCCGCCCTTCCAGATGACTCTAGACCTAGTTGTTGGCCTTGTAAATGTCGCCCTCCCTTCTCTGGCATGTTTGTTTCGTCATTTGAGCCACCTTCCTTGGAGATAAGCTCATCCTCCCACCATTCATGGAGACTCCTTCTCCTATTTAAGCCTCCACCATTGCCATAAGCTACTGGTTTGGAATTCATGGTGTTTGGAGTGTTGCTGATAGTGTGTGAGCTTGATAGGCAGCTGGTGTGACAAGTGTGGGATTGCTAGAGTGCTTAAGGAAGGTTGTGAAGTGTTTCCATCTTGTGTAAACTTGTGTGAGAGAGAGTTTTGTCTTGGGGTATCTACCTTCACGGGTGAATGCTAGAGGGACTTGCTGGCTGGACCCAACCAAAGGAGGATCTGACGTCAGAACTTGGTTGTATTCTCTTTTGTTTTATCAATAATAATAGACGACTATCATTATGGTTCCACTCACGTGTCTTTATTATGATGTTTGAGTTGTATCCTTTCTGGCTGATACATAGTTGCATTTCCCGAATTTTACGCTTGTATTTGTCTTGTTCTTTGCATGTGCAGGTGTTTATTCACAGAGATTGTGAGGATTGTGACCAACTGAAGCGAAAGAACGGAAGCGACGACCCTTCTACGAATATAAGCGTTGGATTCGAGGTAGGCTCTCATCTTGGCCTTTATTTTGCAATTAGGAACCTGCGTGTTAGCGTTGTTTGATTGTTGCTAGATCTCAGTTAGGCTAGTGGGATCGCCTTTTTCCACAGAGGGGATTTACCTACACAACAGGGGGAAAACTTAACAAGAACGTCAAAGATATAATAAATTACTTCTCTACTGGATCAACCTCTACTATTCTCAATTAGTTGGGATCCCTCTTCTGCCTATGAAATGAATAAGTGCTATGCACAGTTATGAAAAAATGACAAAAAAAATGAAAAAGTCAAAAAATTCAAATGAAAATGAATAAGGCGAAAGAAGAGAAATGCTTCCTATGCAGGGAGGTGATGCAAGTAACTCCGCCGGGGCACTGTTTAGGCCTACTGGCAGTGGAGCAACACCAAAGATGAACTAAGACTCTAACGACTATACTGCTTGTGCACCAATATACCCCTCAACCCCAATCGAAATAACTGTGCTGCCTTCACTTGGAATGTGTGTCAATCGACCAAGAGCTTGGCAGATGCTACATCTTACAATCAAGCTAGTGAGAAACCAAGATGAGCTGAGAACTGAACAATACTTTGGGAGGTGTTAGACTTGCTTTTCATGAAAAAGGTCCATTCGGAGAGCTGGAGTTCTTCTAGTGTGTCACCAAGTGTTTTCGCAGCTACAACCACCCTCCAAATTTTTTCCTTATCTTCATTTTGGAGCATCCCTACCAACCTTTCATAGCACCTTGTCTTGCTTCATCAAGTACACAAACTTCAATGTTTTGCTTGCACAAAGGTAGCCTGTTGATACAACTTGATGCATTTCCCTCACAGGCTGATCACCTAGACTTGGTCTAGTTGTAGGCTGAGCAACTCCCCCAAGAAATTACACATTTCTGGAGGGAAACTAGCCTTCCCTCTAGAAATTGCGCAATCCTATCTGGCATCCTGCTGGGCTCCAGAATTTTCCAATTCTACCAGTTAGCACTCCTAGTGAAAATTGCACACTTTTCCCCAGTAGAGTTGCTCAGTGTAGAATTTTTGCAAATCTAGGTAGCAGTCAACTGCTCAGCCTAGAAATTGCGCAAATATCCTGGGCAGCCAACCCAGCTCCTAGCCAGAAATGCACATTTTTCTCAAGTAGTTGAGCAGCTTCATGCATGAGCAATCCGGTTGACCAGTTCCACTCGGGACCAAGGAAACTTGACTTGCATGCCTGGCTTGTTTTTTTTCTTGGAATAGCAAAAGACAACATGCAAAAGGAATCCCATGATTTAGGGAGCTATTATTAGCAGTTCTATCGCTTTTTGTGTATTCGCTTGTGTGAGTGATGTTTGCTTGATTTCTTTGAATGCTTGTTGTCATTTTCATGTATACTATCTTGTCCTAGCTTTGTTTTAGTTTTCGTTGCTATCTCACTGCTATCGCATGCATGAAACTGTTTTGCACGAACGGTTGCCTATTCAGTGACTCGCTTCACTCACATGCATGTTAATTTGTTTACTGAATCTTTTATTCATGTTTTCATGCACTATCAATCACTTCTAATTTCACTTAATGTCGCCATGCATTCACTGTCATATTTTCTTTTAGTTGTGCGTTGGCGAGTCAGGCCAACCTTGGCTCGAACTCTGCCTTCACTGAGAGAACATTGTGCAATCTGGGGAAGTAAGGCTCTGTATTCCTCTCAAGAAATGCGCATTTCTACCTAGCACTATCCTCCAGTACTTTTTTTCGCATTTCTGAGGGATAGTGACTGTTGGCCCAGAAAATTGCGCAATGCAGTCCCTAAGCCTGCATTCACTCCTAGCTAGAATTGTGCATTGCGCAATCTCAAAAGCCAACAACCAATATGGATTGCACATTGCACAAATAAAATAGCCAGTCTTGCCTCCTAGACAACCCAAACTACCTTTTGTGTAGTTCTGGAAGCTAGTCACCTAGCCTCCCAGAAGAAATTGCGCAATCTTGCCCATCAATTTCCCAGTATTTGTTGTGTCATTCCCCAAATTTGCTTTGGTTTTCGCTAACAGATTCCTTGCCATGCATGTTTCTTGTCTCCATATCTTTCAGGTGTTCATCCATCTCTTAGAAATACTAGATCAATGGCTTCCCAGAGATTGGGATCACAGGACACTGATGGAAATGCAGCTGGAGAAATAGTTGAGCGAGTGTCCTCTAGTCTACTAATCTATGAAGATACAAAGCTGTATCTAGATAGAGAAATCAAGTTGAAGTGGCAAGAGGTCAATGAAACATTTGTAGGCACTTTCGAGGAAGGCCTCGAAGATCATCAGGTGTACGTGAACATTCACAATTCTGGCTTGTACTGGATTGCATGCAGATACCCCTCGTTCCCATGCACGGACTTGATACACTGGGTCATCTATCACATTGATCCCGAGATGATGACCTTGAGCAGTTTCAGTGGGGTGAATCTTGCGACCTTCTAGGCACGTGATTATGATGAGATGTATCATATATCAGAGCCCGTGTCTGTCATGAAGATTCCATTCAACTTACCCAACAATAGTGCAAACTCCAGAGACACTCTGAAGAACTAGGTAAAGGAGTCACCTCGATTCAGGTTGACACCCAATAAGATCTACAAGACAAATATACTGGGGAAGGCATACCAATACTTGGTCATATTTTCTTGTCAACTGTATGGCCAAGCAAGCACAGAAACCTTCCCACAAAGTTGGGTGATTGCACTAGACCAAGTGGCTAGAGAAGGAAAACCATGTAATTGGTTTGGCATATTGGCTCACCAGCTGAAGGAACAAGTAACGAAGGCTCGACAGTCACCTATAGGTATGCATGTAGATATTTACATGTCTGCTTACATCTTAGATGTTTTTTGTTTCTGACAGGGGTTCTCGGGTTTGGAGTGGGTATGGTCACTGACAGAGACTACAGTGAACACATATTTCAGGTTATTGTCTGAATGCAGCTTCAAAGGAGTAATCACATAGTTGTACGATCATTTTGTCACCCCTGTGTACAAGATGATATTTGAATAGGATCCACCCTACATGTCAAAGGAAGCAATGGAGGCATTGTTGGGAATTGCTAATTGGTATTCCTCACCATCCAAACTTTTATCTAAATGTTCAGTGCGGAGAAGCCTCTACATGTTCTACCTAAGTTTTCCTTGGATGTACTTGTCATGTAGGTAGTAGCATATCACATCTCGACAGGATTGAAAGCTAGACTGCACTAGAAGAAGAAGGCACCTTGGCCTGCTGTTCATTGCATATTGGGTTATATGAGATCCAGAGTATCAAGCAAGCGAATGTCGAAGAAGAGAAGATGAGGAAGTACCAACTTGACCTCCGAAGCTACAATCTGTATGACCCACATTTCATTGTGAAATATCACTGCACGAGAGTTCAGTTCAACTGGATCCACAGGGGCATTTCATTGGGCCGAGGAGGACCCATGGAGATATTGATACAGTTTCTCCAGACCCAATGAATAGGTCGACTTTGTTGTGGAGTGGTTAGAGAATCAACATGAAGTAGCATCACATAGAGCATTAACAGTAGAAGTAGAAACAGTGGTAGTGGAGGCACGCATACCAATGTGTGACAAAGGTAAGAGTAAGATTGTCGATCACATGAAGGAGGAGAAAAGCTGCAAAAATTGAGAAGATCCACTTGTAGAGAAAGCATCTATGGCTATAGAGGCAAAGAGGCACTAGCGCGACAAGTGAATCATGCGAAGGCAGAGGAATAAGAACAGAATGGAAGAAGCAAAGAAGGAGTTTCATGAGTCGAGGGAGCAACTCTGAAAGGAACAAGAGCTGCGAAAACAAGAGAGAGAAGCGCAACAATAATAGATACAATAGGGGGTGCAACATGTACAAACAGATGAAGAAGCGCCTGTAGAAGTAGTTGATTCAACAGAACAACTGGCATCAGGTGAACAGGGTGACCCATCGCAGGGGCAAGACTTCACTCATGAGATAGAAAAAGCACTTCAACAGTTGGATCTAGATGATGAGAAAGTCTCAAATGACCAAGCAGGCACTGAGATCCTTGTTGATCAGCTAGAAGAAGAGATGCACAACATCTCTTTCGATGAATCCCAACATAGAGTTGTGCAGCCTCATAGAGTGTTAACTCCGATGGATCATACGACTCCTGCGTAAGTTGAGGAACAAGTGATCATGAATGATGTGCACAAACATCCAGTTTCCTTGGCCAATTCAAACAGAGTGTATGTTGAAGCCACTAGCTCAAGTGTTTTCTTCCTAATAGATAAGAATGAGCAAATGGAAAAGGAATGACAAACGACCAAGCAAGGAGGAGACTTGGTGACAATGTTGGCCTGATTTGAACTGAAGAAGACAATACTAGATGAAGTATTGTCCCTTGACATAGTTATGTGAGCATTGTACTCCAAGTTTGGTACCGTGCACAAGGTAGTCATCCATCTCAACCGATGGCAACAACGATGTGCTAGAAGAGCACGTATCTTGATGAACTTGGATCCTATTATTGATGACATGCAAACATGGATGATGAAGTACAAGGGAGCCCCACTTCACTTGCCTAAGATGATGAGGTCCAATGCGGTTGAGCTAAAGGCACATATCCAGATTCAGATATGGAATTATGAAGAGCTCCCACAGTTCATCGCTAGCATATAGGCTTCCCATGCACGAGTATTCAAGAGTATGGATGTTGTGGTGTGCACACATGCAATCCCATCACTTGGGACTCTCATCTAGGAAAAGACAAGGAAACATGTCCAACTAGAGCTTGACTCGTACTTCGACGAGCTGGTGTGCATTGCCACCAGCCCAGACTTGCCCATTAGTGTAGACATCATGCACAAGTATGTAGCTGGTCCTGCCACATTCAAGACAATGACGCGCATAATTTCAAACGAGTTATAGAGGAGCCTGAGAAATGTACCCAGATGCTATGGAGGTAAGAGTCAAGTTTCAAACGGACGTCACCGCAGGGCACACAAACACCATCAAGGACTACTGATCTTGGCATCAATATGTTACTGTATCTTCGCTCGTGTGTTCCCTTCCCATTCGAGTACTATTACAGGTTGCCAAGGGGCACACTCATCTCAAACCACTTGTGTTAGAACCTCTCATGCACCTTCCTTGACACATTGCAACAGTCACACCTTTGCTACCAAAAGAGTTATGTTACGTGCCTCTATGCGAAATCACGGTCAAGGCATTGCTATATGACCCACTGTTGGGACTCCTACACCAAAAGGTCTAAGGTATAATTGGGACTTCTTACTGGGGAGATCCTCTAACATGTTGGCGGGTCCAACACCGTCAACAAATGCTTAGGTAAAGGATGTTGTTGACTAGCGATATTTACACTCCAAGTGTTTCCTGGGGTCTGTGAGTCATTCAAGGAATAGTAATTACAAGGATTTTTCTAGTAACATTGACAATAGATGAAGTAACTGTGCATGATGAATGACCAAATGTAACTGTAACGAAGGGGGATATTATAGGTTGAGTTGAAGGAGAAGGGATGGATGGAGATAATAGAGAGATGCTTTGTTTTGATTGTGAAACTGGAGGAATAATGGTAAGTGTCGGAGGAAGGGAACTAAGAGTGGTTAACTTACTGGTTTTTGAGTCTAAACTAGACACATTATTCTTTTGATGATGGATTCTTAGTGGAAACTCAAAATGTTTTACTCCCAATTTCTCACTTTGAGCTTTGGTAAGGATACCAAAACTCTACAGAGAATATGAGAAACTTCCTTGAGACTCCTCATATGCTTGTGATGACTCGATATTTTCAGGCCTTCTATCCTCTGTATAATGTTATTAATTTCTTGTGATATATGCGGATTACTAGAATGCTTAGTGGGAGGATGAAAAACAACATCACTAGTAGATATGCGTATTACGCTAGGAAGTGGGGACAATACTTTAGGTGGACTTGTTTGTGCAGGTTTTGCAAATTTTGATATTAGGGATGGAGATCTTGAAGGGGATTTGGAAGTTGTGGGAGATAATAATGGTGGCAATGAACTCTTACAATGGCTATTATTTTATTGTATGATTTTTTCCCCATTCATAGTTGGATTGCTCTCCTTCTAGTGCTAAAACGTATTATATATAACAGTAAATTGTGATGAGTCTTTGTCAATCTTGCAATGAGTATTCATAGCCATAATGAAAAAAAGAGCTTTCTCCAAACATCAAACATTTTACTATTATATTTTCAACATCACTTTGATCGTCGATATTTCGAAGACATTTTATGTCACAATTATTGGCATCGTTATTTCAACCATCATTGTTGTAGCATTAAGGTGCCAAAATTTTGAATTTTAGTCCTCACAGATTGTGACGATTAGATGTTAGAATTTGCGACGTTATGGTGTTGAAATTGCCACGCCCAGACATTAAAAATTGTGACATTATGATGTCAAAAGTGAAACATTTATTTGTTGAAATTGCAACGTATATGGTGTAGGAATTGTGATGTATTCACATAAAAATTGTGAAGCTTAGTCATCAATAATTGTGACGTTATGGTGTCGAAATTGCCATGCTTAGACGTTAGAAATTGCAATGTTATGGTGTCAAAAGTGTGACGCTTATCCGTTGAAATTTCGACTTATCTGGCATAGGAATTGCAATGTTTGGGTGTCTAAATTGTGATGGGATTGGAAATTAAAAATAAAAATAAAAAATTCACCTCCCAAAAGAGAGTCTCTAATATTACAAGACATGTTTAGTGTAGCTGTCTCCTTGCTTAGCAGGCAAGCTCAACAAAGTTTATGTACTTTTAAGAGCTTATTTCTTTGTTAAATTCTTTGATCTTCTATTCTCATTATTATACCATTAATAATAGCTCCCAATAGGTTACATTTTTTTTTCTTTTACTAACCTTTCTCAAGAAGCATATAAAATTATAGACTAGTTCTAGAATTATTAACTTTTTAATACCCCAAAAGGCAAAACTTAGTTTATGATATCTATTCTCCCAACCCTACCTTGTTATCATTGACATATTTCTAAGATGATAAACACCATGGAAGTGAAAACAAATGAAAAATAAATACCTAATAAATACCAAGTGAGCAAACCCAACACAAAAAGGAAGAAGTGAATTGGATAT
Source organism: Pinus taeda (assembly GCA_000404065.3). Lineage (NCBI taxonomy): Eukaryota > Viridiplantae > Streptophyta > Pinopsida > Pinales > Pinaceae > Pinus > Pinus taeda. Next base: position 181,449 of record APFE030790175.1, read on the forward strand.
AGATATGAAATGAAATTAATTATAGTAATAAAGATGGAAGTCCATGAGAATATATGGGATTAATAAAATTATTACTAATTTACAAACATTCTCATTCAGATCTAACTACAACCTATAGAGGCACTTAAAATATATCTAATAAGTTGTAGTTTTATCAAATCTAAACTATCTAGGCACACTCTTTGATATTACAAGACATATTTAATGTAACTATCTCCTTTCTTAGCAAGAATACTCAACAAAGTTTGTGTACTCTTGAAAACTTCTTTCTTTGTTAGATGCTTCAATATTATATTATCATTATTATGCCAATAATTATAGCTCCCCTGGAGACCGAAAAATGCTATGTCCAAAAAATATTTGTACTAGGCAGATCCACTCGAGGGGATCACTTCTGACCAACTCAACAATGGAACTGTTAGTGTCAGTATCTTCATCCCCCCGTCAAAGATCAAATCCTCTTATTGCATTTCATATTAGGTGTCCCTCCTGGTCATCTGCATACCATTAGGCACATGGATCATCTGACGGTAGTGGCTTTCCTATAGTTTCCCTCATGCCATTTACCTGCTGGTTCATGTTTGATCACTAAAAAGCATATACAGTCAGTTTTTTGCCTTTGAAATTGCAAAGGTCCATTTAGAGTTTCATTGTCATTTAGGTCTAGGGTTTCATTAGGGTTTCATCAAAAAGTGTGTCAAAATGTACAATAAGCACCAGAAGGCACATGAGGAGGTTCCAGCATTAATAATTTTTTCATCAAGTGTTTCGAAGATGTGTCTTTCCTTAGAACTCTGTTTTTCCTCAAAACAGAGTATTTTTTTTTGCTTTTAATGTATAAAAATCATGAAATATTGTTTTCTTCATTGTAAATCCCTCCATCTGCAACCTTGGTTTATTTCCCTAGCCCCCGGAGCTTCAACACCTACAAGACAAACAAAGCTCAGGTCATTCAGTTCATTACAAAGCCAAAACGAAGTGAAAAGTCCAAAAAACAGAGTTTCAAAATAAAGCCAAAATCCAAACATTATAAAAGTGGGTTTGATGAGCCAAAAATTTAAAATCTCTTTGTTTATAAGCCATTTCATCATTTGAAAAGTTCATTTGCAAAGTAGAAGCAAGGTAAAGAGATTTTGCTGAGCAGGTGAGAAAATCGGGTGAGAATCGCTCCTAGTGACTGGGCATGGCGCACTGGGCAGGAGGCATGGTGCATACAGCCGGTGCGGCGCACTGGGCATCCAACTCCAGTTCATTTTAACATAGGCACGACGCATATACTGGGCGCGGCGCATTGGGTATGCTGCACGATGCACACAACCAGGAAGCCCGAAAATTGCCAAATTCGCTCCAAATTCGCCAAAAACGCATGCATTGCCATTGATACAAGTAGGTTGAACTTCTCTCATGGTTTTTCATCCAAGATTGATGATTGTTGATAGTGTTTGATGAATGGTGAAGTGTGTTAAGGAAAGAAAACCCTATCTCTTCAAATTTGTCAAAGGAGATTGCTGCTAGGGTTTTGTGTTGGTCATTTTGCTACCAAGTATCCCCCCACCTCATCACTCCCTAGTTCCATACTCCCCTTGCTTCCCTTATTCCCCGAGTTTACATACCCCTTAATTCACTAATCATATACCCCTATTCCCTTTCCCAAAACCCAAATACAAACTCCCAAACCATAACCCCATACCAACAAATTTCTAAATCACTCCCTAAGTTCCCATTTCCCTAACTAAACCTACCCCAACAGTCCCTTAATCCCTCATTACTTTCCGCTCCACAATCCCCTACACCACTGTTTCCCTAGGTAGCAAAAAATCCAAACACGTCATCAAGAAAGTTCACCACATCACAGTCCACCCATTTTTCATCAAGACAGTTCAACACATCAGTACCTACAGCTCCAAAACAGTTCATCCACTAGCAGTAATGGCATCCAATTCTTCATATGATTATGAGGAGGAGACCCACAGTGACTCACCAACAGAGGCACATGCACCCAGGAGGCCTCATAGAGGTGGCAAGCATATTCGAGAAGAACCAATCACTCTTGATGAGTTACAAGCCTACCCACTCGCCCTGTTTTGTTCCTGACATTAGTCATGTTATGAATTTTGTGAGAAGGTTGCTAGCATTCAATTTCATCATGAGTTGGCTCATTTATTTGTACTTCATTTACATGATGGTCAGGCCACTATAGCTGGTGTCACTTTCACATTAACACCAGAATCCATTTCACTAGCAACCGATATTCCCAATGTTGGAGAGCAATGGAACAAGGGGCAACAAATTGGCCGGCAACATTATGAACCATACATCAAACCCAGCTTTTTGAGATAGCTCAAGAGAGTGTTTCCTTTTCGGTACCTCAAATATGATTATGCTCCTTTAATGAAACTGATCATGAAGTATTTCAACTGTGAGGGCTCGTTCTCCCGTTTATTTCTTATCATATTAGGCTACTGATGCATTTTACCCGAGTACAGATGATGAACATTCCTTACTTCATATGCCGAAATATTGAGAAGATGACCACTCTAATGTAGCACAAGACTCCTCAGCAGCATTTTAACAGTATTTATCATTTTGCTCTCATAAAAATTGTGGTTGTCCATCAGCTTGGCTTACAGGGCATCACTTGGGATGACTTCATCTCTCGTGAGTTTTTCAGAGCTCCTCAGGGACCTTCAAAGACCTTGCATGAGATAGGTGGACCTTCCTATTAGCATGAAGGTCATGAGACACACACTGCTACTGTGTCGGTATTTATCACTTATCAGAGGGGCACTAGAGAGTTGTTCGCGGCAACAAAGCGAGTATTATCTCCACCTGGGGTGGAAGGGGTCTCGCTTCCAACATCAGCACTACAGGTTCAGGACAAAGGCAAGAGGCCAATGCAGGATGAGGGGCCTTTAGGTGAGCAAGAGATGGACTTCATTCTCGTTGAGGTTGATGATAGAGAGCTAGGTCCACAAAGTGAAAATCTCAAGGAAATCATACAAGAGCAGCAAGCAAACATCAATGCCTTATCCCTCAACTTGGAGAGCGCTAAGTGGATTATGAACTACTTGGAGCAGAGAAATAAGCATCTTGAAGATCAACAAGTGATCATGGAGTTACAAAACATTCGGGAGAATCACCAAGATGCCCAAAGGAGGAGGGTGGAGTTCACTTCATTGGAGCAAGAGATCAATGCCGATCGAGAGTCTTGGCTTGAAAGAGTCAATGTCCACTTAGAGAGATTGTTGGAGAAGGCCAACAAGGAGAAAAACTTGCTGAGACACATGGCCTTTCATTACATGGCGAGGAACAAGGTTTGCAAGGCACGGATAAGGAGCTTAAAGGTGAAATTGAAGAAGGCATCAAAGAGGCAAAAGGAGCATGATCGACTTTGGATATTGGCTGAGGCTTCCTTGGCCCAACACAGCTCTTGATGGAGAAGGCTCAGCCCAAATTTCAAGAAATTTGGGGCATTTTTTGCATTTTGGCAAATTTTGGCATAAAAAACAGGAAATTCTGCCCTATGCGCCGCGCCACGTGGCGCTCGCTTTTGCTAGGGGGTTCCAAATCCAAAAAAATCAACATATTTGGATTTTTCATGAAAATTTATGCTTTCCTACCTATGGCCAAGAAATTTGGGCAGGTTCTGAGCCCTCAAAAGGTCAAAAAACACTCAAACAATGACCTCACTGCCCCTATTTTGACACACAGGAAGCAGTCTTGGGAGATTTGATTTTTGATAGGCAAATGGAGGCCATATTGAAAAATTCCACTTGGGTTGGAAAATAGACAGGTAGACCTTTCGAACAAGCACACTTGGAGCTAATTTGAACACCAGGAAGGCCTCCAAAAGTGGGTCCAAACAGGCGTTATGCATAGAGAATCAGGCGCGGCGCATAGAGGAAAAATTGCCAGTTTGACCAAGTATTGCTTTGTTTTTCGCCCAGTTTTGGCCAGTTTGACTTTTTCATTTTCTTCATGGAAAATTGTGATGTAATTTCATGTACATTGATGGATCATGATGTAAATATGTCTAATTTTCACTTAGTAAGGTAGATTCATTTGTTAAAAAGTTGTTTGAAACTGAATGGATCAGTTCCCTAACTTCTAGAGGCATGCTGTTCCACTGCCTGATTTCTAGTTCCTAGTTTAGAATCAGTTGGATTAGCTCCTAAACATGTAAGCTCAAACCCTAGAGGCTAGGATGAACTATGATTTGTCTATATTATGTGGTTTTTTAGTCTTTAGCATGGTTGGACTCTTGAGAGAGCCTTGAGCTTCATTGTACATTCATATAAGCATTTTGGCTAAGGAATTGAGACCAGGGTTTATAGCACTCTTTGGGATCCATGTGGAAAATTGTATTGGTATAGTACTTTCTTTAGTAATTGTGAATTTGTTTATGTATGCCATTCTCCATCTTATTTATTCTTAAATAAACAAACAAGAGTGTAAGTAGAATCCATTGAAAATGCAGTGCTCTACTTGAAGTTTGCTTTAGTTTCTTGATGTTTTCAGCTGTTTGGAGAGGATCCATGATTTGCCTTGCCCTCTTCAGCTACTCACCTATCTGCTCCTTCCATCTCATTCGATTTTAAGTGCCAAAAACGATTGCCTACCTTGCCCCATTGAGACCTCTGCAGGACTGTGCCTCATCCCCGCACCCAAATTCTACCTTTCCATCTAAGCCAAAAAATCATCATTTCATTCAATCAAACTATTTCACACACATACTTAGCCTAAGATTAGTAATTAAATCAGTCATCTCAAGCCTTTAGCGATTATAATTTGTTGAGATTGACCTGGAGAGATCCCTCTCCTGATCTGGTAGGGCTAGCTACCAAGCTGAGCGTGGTTCGATGTGGACCTAGAATCTTACCTTTTCAGCCTGAGGAAATCTAGGCTCCAACAGGAATCTAACCCCATCAGTGTCGAGAGAATTGAAACCGTAAATTCTCAATAGAAAAAGTGCTTTAATGATGGGGACTCAATCTAGCTAACCCTCGAGGCTATAGGTCCCTCTATTTTATAGGAACTAATTCTTTTATTAACCTATCTCAAGAAGCCGAGAGAATTAAAGACTAGTTCTCAACGATAATTCTCTAAACAAAACCTTTTAGATTGAGTAAACACTACAAGAAGTATTTAAAATCCAATACAAAAAGAAATAAATAAATTGGATATAAATATTAAATGAAATAATTTTTATTAATGATCGTGGAAGACCTTGAAAAATCACAAATATATGGGATAACCAAAACAACAATTATTTTACAGAGATTCTCACGTGGGTTTAGCTGCAATATATAGAGACATTGAAAATATATCCAATATGTTGTAGTTATGTCAAGCATAAACTATCTAGACACATTCTTTGATATTAGACATCTTTCATGTAGTTGTGTCCTTGATTAACATGCAAGCACAACAAAGTTTGTGTACCCTTAAAAAATTCATTCTTTATTAAATGCTTCGATCTTCTATACTCATTATTATGCCAGTAATTATAGCCCTTGTAGGTTACAACAACTAATTATTATTATCCTAGCTCAAGAAATGCCTAAAAAATTAGAGACTAACTCTTAGGTAAGAATTTTGTAAATAAAAACATTTACATTGAGTGAACACTACATTAAGAATTGAAATGTGCCCTCAGTCTATGGTAATTCCATAAAATTGAAACCAAAATTTTATGACAAGATTAAAATAAGGTTAAAATCAACATTGGTCCAAGAAAATAAGAGACTAGACCTTAGGTTAGAATTATGTAACATGAAACTTGCATATTTTAGTAAATATCACATGACTCGAGCACTTTTATGTGCCCTAAATTTATATATCAAATAGAAACTAGTAATTGACGATAAATTAGACTAAAATATTTATTATTTGATTTTTTAATGCTTTATAATCGCATGGTAATTGACGAATCCATGTTGATCTTGTTGATAAGGAGATTTATTGCAAATATTGAAAGAAATGCAAAGTGGGGGGTGGGGTTTATGAGAGGCCAAGTTGACCTATTAAACCATTAAAGGAGATTGGAGAAATTAGATTGAAATTGCAAAATGAGTTTGTGAACTTTAAAGGATACAAGACTAAGTAAAAGGATATGTTTGTAGCATGTGTTTCAAGATAGAGGAAAAATACATGGCAACTAATTTTGATAGTTGTGAGGAAAATTGTCTTTTCAAGTTGATGGCACGGTTGAAAAATTAGACATTGGAGCTTGCTATGGAATTATGTGAAAATAAAAATTGTATCAAGCTCTCTAGGAATCCAATATTTCACATACCTTCAAACACATTAATATCTGGCACATTTCTTCAGAGATGGAGCCCAGAAGGAGAAATGTTTTTGAACATGTTCCTCTAGATTCCTATATTGAATATATTTTACGAAGCCCTTTGCTAAGGGAAAGTTCAAGACACAAAAGGAGAGACTATGCTTAGTGGATAATGCCTTCCTCATAATAATGGAATGCTAGACAAGGAAAATTTTAAGGATGGAAATTTATCGTAAAGATTAGAAACCTTGGCGAATCTTACTAATCCATAATATGTAAACTATAAAATGCTTGGTGATGTTTTAGTAAAAATATTCAAACTTCTGATTATTTTATATAGTCTATAGAATTTTGGTGATTTTTAAGGTAATTTTTTTTCTTATAAAATTTGGGCTAATCATTTTTAGGAAAAAATGGGAATTGGCGAATCTTTTTTTTTTAAAGCATGGAAAATTAGCCCATGGGTGAATATTAGCCCCTAAAATTTTCCATGATGCTAGATTTTACCTTGGTTGCTTGACATATAATTATCCAACAATAAGGGCATCTTTCAACAAAGATTACCTTAGTACCTATGTAATCATAATGAGGGCACAATGGAGAAGAGTGGTAGCGTAGCACAAATTCTTGGGAGGAATGATGATATTAGAGTAGGCTGTGCACATGCATGCCTTCATCATGCATGCAGTAGCTTCATCCACTACCAATGTTACAACTACTGTCCCAAATTTAGATTTCCATAGTTAGATATCATTTGTCTTTTGGAGTTTTCTTTACCATTTTTAGATTTTAATGAATGGTTTAGAGCACTTTCCAAGTTTATAACAAGGAATATTGTCCTAGGATGTGATGCATGCTAATCTCTCATAGTGTACATTCTTTTCTAGGACACTTTCTCCTTGCACGTTGTTCACACCCTCCTAGATTGTGTTAGGGATAACGTTTGATTATGTTAGGCTCAGTACACTTTTAGGGTCTAGCCATATGCAATAAAACTGGTCATTATCCTATTCTATTACAAAGATATAGGGAGCACCATTGTTTTTTTAGTGTAATTATAGTAGCGATTTTCAAATACAAAATTTCATTCCTTGAAAATTTTGTGATTTAATTTAGATTTATAGGTATTTTTTAAGTTTCTTTAATATTTTTGGGGTTTTTGGAATATTTATTTTTAATTTATCGGTCTACCAAAATCAAGGACATGAAGTATATTATTAAAGATAGTCAAAAGTACATTGACAATACTGTATTCGTACTTTGCAAAAAATTCAATAAACATTTTATTGGTGCTAAATTTCCTACAACAAAGGCCAATATGGTTGAATTTTTCCTTATGAGTGTAATTGAGTTTTGTTCTATTACATTATGTTCTTTTTCAAAATTTAATAGGAAATAGGTGCAGTATTGAGAATTTACATTTTTGTGTATTTTATTTTCATATTTACAATAGTATGTGTTCGTGGATTTATAACACCCTCCTCCCACATCTACCCAAGTAACCTACTAACCGGGGTAAGCATGTGACGAGAAGTTACTAAGATATGATTTGACCACCTAAGTCACGTTAAGGAAGTGGAATCGATAGAAACACACCATATAGACATTCCATATCATCAACATGACTCTTAGGAACCATCCCAACCTCTCTAGTAACCAGCCCCTGGGTCCCACTGAGTTTTTGGACTAATTAACCCCTAGACGCTGCCATGATATGGGCATGTCAGCGTCCAGAAGGCTCTGGATGCTCCCACAACATGGTATGCCAACATCTAGGGACTATTTTTCTCAGCGTCATGCCAACGTCCCAAGGATTTGAGCCACCTTTCCAAGCACATGAATGATGATACAAATGAAATTACTTGAACAAGGGCTTGACTGGACCCCTACTAGCCATAACAAGCATTTCATCAAACATGCCACAAGTATGTAATCCATGGCTTTAAACAACATTCTGAGCATAGGGGTCTCGTACTTATCTGAGAATCGGTAAGAAGTATTGACTCCTAAACACATTAGATACAATTTCATCCATTAGGACATAGATACATTTTTCATTCATGTACATGTAAAAACATGATGGGAGCTATGCATAGCCATTTTCATAATACATATTCATAACCAACATAATAACAACAAAAATACCAAGGAAACAATAACCATATAATCCATGTATAAACTAGTATAATACTCATGAGATAACAAGGAGAAATAACCTCATATTAATGATGCAAAATCCAACCTAGTATAGGGCTACCACATTCCACACAACCGTAGACATGTCTAAGCTAAATCTCTTTTCACCTAGTCACCCATGTGCCATATTCCAAGCATGAATGTGGGATCTCATAAAACATGTCAATCAAAACCATCTAGGGCTTCCATAGGCCAAACCACCTCAACCCATCAAACAATTATTCTACCTCATGGTCGGACATCACAAAACCATCACCATATTGGTCCATGCCCAAGCCTTCCAGGGCTTCAGAGTGTTTTTTCCAACCAAGGCTTCCAGGACTAGTAACTCAACCCATAGCTATTGTCGGGCTTCCATAGCGTTTTTCCAACTAGGGCTTCTAGGACTAGTAACTCAACCCACCAAGGGTGTCTAAAGTTTTTTCCAGCCAAGGCTTCCAAGAATAGTGACTCAACCCAAGATATTACTGGGCTTCTAGAGTGTTTGTTCAGCTAGGGCTTCTAGGAACTAGTAACTCCACCTAAGCTAAAGGAAACATAAGAACCAACCAGAAAAAAAGAAATAAACCCAAAACCCATGGCTATCCAAGAAATGACAAGGATAGGAAAATCCACTGCCAATCCCCCATGCCAATGAAAAATCATGACCAATAAACCACATGCATGCGACATGCATGCCAAAACTAGCAAGGAAATCATACATGCAACTTGGTACCTACAAGTAAAACCCAATATAGCTATTGATCCTGATGTACTCTTGTGCTTTCCTGCTCTTCCTTTTCCTTGTTGCTCCAAAACTCCAAGTATTGCACACTCTCCAAGAGTGATCCAAGAAAAATCTAAGTGTCCAAGAGTATGAGAGAGAGAATAGAGAGATAGAGATCCAAAACTGAACTGACCAAGCTTACCAAATGATCCTCAGAAGCCTTTTTATCAATGAGGCCTCTATTTTCTTCAATTTATTCCTCACATGCAACCTATGACCTTTCACCTCCCTTTTCTCCCAATTTCCTTTTTTTCATAAATAAATGCCAATAAATGCCTCATGCTTTTCCAAATCCTTTTCCATTGTCTTTTCCAATTTCCTTAGTCATAATAAACTGAATGAATACCCACTAGGATGTTTTTCCCCACCATTCAACTTGGAATACATGTCCCATGACCATGGTCTTATATATTTTTACATGAATTTTTAACCAGGGCTATTATAGAACCCCCTCCTTGGGGGAACACGTCCTCGGTGTTCATTGAAAACTATAACCAACAAAAACATTAAAAACAAAACATACTGCCCATGGAGCTTTATACAAAGCTCGTTATAGTATTTACAATGACCATCTTCTAAAACATGACAAACATATCGTTTACTAGAGCTTTATAACACAACTCATCACAATATTTACAATAATAATTTGTTATACACACATACACATTTTCTTCACCCAAAAAATAATCATACCATCTATGGAGCTTTATAAATCCATATCGATACAATATTTACCGTAATATACACATATACACATATGCACATTTTCTCAACCACCAAATAAAAGGATACGATCCCTGCATCTGCAACAAGGGAATCCAGAGGCTCACACCTCCACCCTCAAAGTAATACCAGGATTCACCTCCTTCCCAGGAAGTCCAAAATCCATTGCAAGGTCCAATCTAGATCTAATGTCCATCTCTACAATCTAGCGCCACTTGTTCTCTCAGTGTGTTAGACACGGTCCTGTCAATCCCTGGTCATAATCAAATTCTCTAAAGTTCATTTCCCATCAATGGCAGTCATTAAATACCATTTTGATCAAAAGAGTCATTTCACTTTCTTGAGTCCAGGGCTTTGTTTTCAGTAAGTGTTTCAGGAATGTCATCGTCAATAATGTGAGATGTCCCAGATATAGAAGAAGACGATGAGTATTTCTCCAAAGAAAAAGTAATCCGCAGAACATTTGTACATGAATACAAATTCTTGGAAAATATGGTAGCTAGCATCGTGTAAAATGGCGATGCAGTAGATCTCTCGGCCATCAAGAAAGCCCAATTCATTATGGATAAATATCAAGAACAGGGATAACTGCTCGAGCCGCACCTCGAGAGCATAGTTTCTCCTTTAATGCACATTGTTCGCACCAAAACAATTGAGTCGGGGATCGAATCCGGGGACATTCTGGAGGTCATCAAGCTGCTATGCATAATCATCTATACTTTGGTCACAGTCTGCGGTTACAAGACCGTTCTGAATTTTTTCCCTCACCATGTGTCCGATTTGGAGCTTGCGGTGTCTCTGCTAGAAAAATGCCACGACGTGACAAAGGTTTTGAACGCTATACGGCAATAAAGCACCGGAGAAATGGAGACAAAGTGCACTATGCTTCTCTGGCTTTCGATTCTAGTATTGATTCTGTTTGACCTATCGTCGGTGGATACAACTTTGGCAGAAGTAGGTTCTTCGGTTAAAGGTGCGCCTCCGACATTGGTTGAGAGGATAATCATTGTCTGCAAAGACTATCTTTCGAACCCTGGCCCCATGCGGAAGATCACTGGATTGTTGCTTTCCCGGCTTCTTACCCGACCTGACATGAAGCCTGCTTTGATCAACTTTATACAATGGACACAAGAAGCTTTGTCAACATCCATGGATGGAACTGCTGATATCTTTTTGGTACCTGGCATTATAGAGGCAATGGTAGCTATTTTTAATTTCCCACATGGTATTGATATAATAAATGTCGCAGATTACTTTTCCCTCGCGTCCCGTTCTAACTCATATCAGAATGTGGCTGTTTACATTGGGCAATTTAAGGAGTATCTTTTTCCATTTGTCGAGGAAATATTACAGAGTAAACTTTGCCATTGGGATAGGGGTTTGCGTGAATTGGCAGCAGTTTCACTTGCTTCTTTGGTGAAATATGATGTAACATACTTTGGGGATGCAGTTTTGGATAGGCTTATACCCTGGACACTTTCAACTGACTTGAATCTACGCCATGGAGCTACCTTGGCTATTGCAGAGGTTGTTCTGGCACTGCATCAATATGATCATATATTTACTTTAGATAAGCAGAAAGCTATTGCTGGCATAGTACCAACAACTGAGAAAGCTCGTCTATATCGCGGGAAAGGTGGAGAAATTATGCGTTCATTTGTTTCAAGACTTATTGAATGTACCTCAATTTCACACATACCTTTATCCTCGAATACACGGAAGATTTTACTGGATACTTTGAATGATAACTTGAGGCAATCCCAATGCAAATTTAGATTGGAGGATCATATTGAAGACATTGTGTGCTATTTGCCTTGTCCCAGAAAATCCTGATGATCGAGATGCTGAAACACGTGTTAATGCTGTTCGTGGACTAGCAACAGTTTGTGAAACATTGACTGGTGCATGTATAGACTCCACTCTGAGTGTCCCAGCTAGCGAAGAGTCTCTATTAGATGTCATAAAGAATGTTGTTGTGGATTGTTTATTTAAAGCTCTTGAAGACTATTCGGTTGACAACAGAGGTGATGTGGGCTCTTGGATACGGGAAGCTGCAATGGAGGCCCTTGAAAAATGTACCTACATTATTTGCCGAAGTCTCATTGCATTTACCGGCAATGGAATGAAGATGAGATATGCATATAATTCAGATGAGGGCTTTATGAGTGATACACAAAAGGAAAACTCTCTATTTGATTCAAATCTAGCTGCACGATTGATAGGTGGCATTGCAAAACAAGCAGTAGAAAAATTTGACAAGGTGAGAGACATAGCTGGAAGAACACTTCAACGTATCCTTCACAATGATTATATATTTGTTCCTTACATACCTCACAAATGCGAATTAGAAGTGATCATGCCAAAGGATGGAACCTTTAACTGGGCTGCTCCTTCTAATTGCTTTCCATATTTGGTGCGCCTACTTCAATTCAATGAATATCATACGTGTGTACTCTCTGGATTGGTTATATCTATTGGAGGCCTTGCAGATTCTTTGCGCAAAACATCCTTAAGTGCTCTGTTAGAGTACGTTCAAATTTCAATGTTGGAGAGGCCGACAATGTGCGCAGCGCATAAGATGCGCGTGACGCACTGAGCTAAAATTGCCTGTGGAAATCTACAAGCGCGCGACGCACTAGACCAGCACAGCGCACTGGCTGTGCTCGTGTCGTACAGAGCCGGAACACCACAGAAATTGTGCCACCGCTTATAAATTTCAAATTTAAAATTGCTCCGGTCACACCAATAACTTCTCCGCTTTATAAATTTGAAATACATTTTAAATGCACTTAAAGACTGAAGCATTTTGAAGCAGTGTTGGAGTTTCGTTTGGAGCATTCTGTTGGTGAGGATGGGAATAAGACAATGCTTGTTGCCCTTATTGATGTTTTAAATAGTGAAGCATCGAAGGAGCCTTTGGTCCTTTTCATAAAGGATGTTGAAAGATCAATAATAGGCAACCTGGAACACTACAAGAAATTCAACCCCTCCGGGCACAGTTGTCATCATTTTATTCAAATAGCATTTTGTTAATAAGTTAGAAAATAAAGGAAAAACAAGTGGCAGTCAAAGGCGGAAATTTTAAATTTAAATGGAGATATCTGCCACAACAAAGCGTACTGTCTATTTTGGTCTTCAGTTACAAATTTAAAGGGTCTTCAGTTACAGCTGCCGCCTCACCATTAATTATTAACAAACAAATGTAACGCTGCTCCTTTTTAGAGCAAACGTTTCCTATTTTTCATTTCAGTTGAAACAACGCCCTCATTTTAGGATCGATCTGTTTTCAAACATGAGATTTTATTTATTGTATTGTATATGATTTGGTTCTGAGTTCTGGAAAACAGGGAGAGAGATGTGAAAGAGAGTTCCATTGTACAGTTTTGACAGAGATTAATTAAATGGCTCAGCTCTGATTTGTAAGATTCTTGTGGCTTTTTCTTCTGTTTCATATGTCCTTGTAATGTTTCCATTTCATTTCATAATCGTTTCTAAATGAATACTTTTAAATGAGAAAGGCAGAATTCAATTTATTTGCTCTGTCTTGAGGAAGTGTTCATATTTAATGTTTTCTTCTGTTCGATAAGGATTCATTACACATGCCCTTGTCGACCTCTCAGCAGTCTTGCCATTCAGTTTAATCTCAATTTAATTGTTAAAATTCGCTCCTACCTCGCCTTATGGAATAATCTGTGCCTTTGATTAAATCTCTGCTCACGCTATTCTTGATACCACACTGCCTAGAAAACCCAATCATTCATTAAAACCCCTTTTCATATCTCTTTACTCCTAAAATCAACATTCACTATAGGTTATCTCAGCCCCTTTGAAAACCTTTTGCCGAGATAGACCCGTAGAGAGCCCTCTCCTATCCTCGTAGGGCTAGCTACGAGGTTGAGCTTGGTTTGATGCTGCCTCTAGTTTTACTTTTCTCAGCCTGAGGCAGATTCAAGCGCTAACATAGTGGCGACCATACTGGGGAAGATGGTTCACTGTTGATGGGACATTCGACTTGAAGATTGTCTTGCCCGAGTACATGAAATCAAGTTGCAGATCTGATGCTGATGGTGGAAACCAGTCAGACACATATGAAGGCTGAAACATTCACCTGGCGACTCCAACTCGATCCAGACATTCCAGTGCTCGCTGATCCATTTATGCAATGGTAGGGTATGTGGCAAACCCTGCACTTTGTGAAGCTGTAAAAGAAGTTAGAGATTGGTTAGTGGATATTGAAATTAATGAGGAATTTTTTAGTGCCTTGCTTCAATGTTTGAAATCTCCAAAGTTCCCTCTTGAAACTAAAACTGGTATCTGTGAGTTAATTGTTGAAAAACTTGAGAAGGAGATTCTGTATTTGAATGAGTAGATCCAGTCATATGATTTCCGAGATCCTAAAAAGTTCTTGGAAACTCTTCCTCCTTCGAAAAAAGAAATAATACAGTTGCCTACAGATGTTTTCATTGACAGTGTACAACTGGAAGTATGTATTGCGGAGTTGGGGCAGCAAACAGAGTCTGGCTTTTGTGATCCTATTGCAACATACATGGAAATGTTTTTTAGTTTGATTGATAAATCAAGCTATCTTTTACGTGACCAGGCTCATTACGTGCATGAAGGGCGGCCAACAATCACATTTGTGTCCTGGTGGAAGCATTCTCAAGTGGCATCATTCTCAGGTTTACTTGAATGGTTGATCTGGCATTTCAGTATTACCTGATCTATTGTTTTTACAACAAAGTAGGGTAGATTTTGTAAATAAATAAGCAGCCAAAAGGCAGCATTTCATTCTGAGTTTCATTACAGTTTTAGTGTGAAGTTTGCTGAGCCAGTTTTTCACTCTTTTCAGTCAATTTTAATTAATAAACGAGTCAAACTTTTGTGTGGTTGATTGAAATAATGACTCCATTGCCCAATGGATGGAGGCACTGTCTGCTCTCCCAAAGATCTGCAATTCTTGGCACCTCCAAGAAGCGGCAGCTGCCATCCCCATTGGAGCCAATGTTAGACACGGTCCTGTCAGTCCCTGGTCATAATCAAATTCTCCAAAGTTCATTTCTCGTCACTGGCAATCATTAAATGCCATTTTGATCAAAAGAGTCATTTCACTTTCTTGAGTCCAGGGTTTTGTTTTCAGTAAGTGTTTCAGGAATGTCATCGTCAATAATGTGAGATGTCCCATATATAGAAGAAGACGATGAGTATTGCTCCAAAGAAAAAGTAATCCACAGAACATTTGTACAGGAATACAAATTCTTGGAAAATCTGGTAGCTAGCATCGTGCAATGGCGGTGCAGTGGATCTCTCGGCCACCAAGAAAGCCCAATCCATTATGGATAAATATCAAGAACAGGGACAGTTGCTCGAGCCGCACCTCGAGAGCATAGTTTCTCCTTTAATGCACATTGTTCGCACCAACACAATTGAGTCAGGGATCGAATCTGGGGACATTCTGGAGGTCATCAAGCCGCTATGCATAATCATCTATACTTTGGTCACAGTCTGCAGTTACAAGACCATTCTGAAGTTTTTCCCTCACCATGTGTCCGATTTGGAGCTTGCAGTGTCTCTGCTAGAGAAATGCCATGACGTGACAACAATTTTGAGTGCTATACGGCAAGAAGTATCTTTTTCCATTTGTCGAGGAACTATTACAGAGTTAACTTTGCCATTGGGATAGGGGTTTACGCGAATTGGTAGCAGTTTCACTTGCTTCTTTGGTGAAATATGATGTAACATACTTTGGGGATGCAGTTTTGGACAAGCTTATACCTTGGACACTTTCAGTTGACTTGAATCTATGCCATGGAGCTACCTTGTCTATTGCATAGGTTGTTATGGCACTGCATCAATATGATCATATATTTACTTTAGATAAGCAAAAAGCTATTGCTGGCATAGTACCAACAATTGAGAAAGCTCGTCTATATCACGGGAAAGGTGGAGAAATTATGCGTTCATCTGTTTCAAGACTTATTGAATGTACCTCAATTTCACACATACCTTTATCCTCGAAGACACAGAAGATTTTAATGGATACATTGAATGATAACTTGAGGCGATCCCAATGCACAAATTCAGATTGGAGGATCATATTGAAGACACTGTGTGCTACTTTCCTTGTCCCAGAAAATCGTGATGATTGAGATGCTGAAACACGTGTTAATGCTGTTCGTGGACTAGCAACAATTTATGAAACATTGACTGGTGCATGTATAGACTCCACTCTGAGTGTCCCAGCTAGCGAAGAGTCTCTATTAGATGTCATAAAGAATGTTGTTGTGGACTGTTTATTTAAAGCTCTTGAAGACTATTCGGTTGACAACAGAGGTGATGTGGGCTCTTTGGTACGGGAAGCTGCAATGGAGGCCCTTGAAAAATGTACCTACATTATTTGCCAAAGTCTCATTGCATTTACCGGCAATGGAATGAAGATGAGACAAGTATATACTTCAGATGAGGGCTTTATGAGTGATACGCAAAAGGAAAACTCTCTATTTGATTCAAATCTAGCTGCACGATTGATAGGTGGCATTGCAAAACAAGCAGTAGAAAAAATTGACAAGGTGAGAGACATAGCTGGAAGAACACTTCAACGTATCCTTCAAAATGATTATATATTTGTTCCTTACATACCTCACAGATGCGAATTAGAAGTGATCGTGCCAAAGGATTGAACCTTTAACTGGGCTAGTCCTTCTAATTGCTTTCCATATTTGGTGCGTCTACTTGAATTCAATGAATATCATACGTGTGTACTCTCTGGACTGGTTATATCTATTGGAGGCCTTGCAGATTCTTTGCGCAAAACATCCATGAGTGCTCTGTTAGAGTACGTTCAAATTTCAGTGTTGGAGAGACCGACAGTGTGTTGACAGTGCGCGCAGCGCATAGGATGCGCGCGACGCACTGAGCTAAAATTGCCAGTGGAAATCTACAAGTGCGCGACGCACCAGACCAGCGCGGCGCACTGGCTATGCTCATGGCGTACAGAGCCGGAACACCACAGAAATTGTGCCATCGCTTATAAATTTCAAATTTAAAATTGATCCGGTCACACCAATAACTTCTCCGCTTTATAATTTCGAAATACATTTTAAATGCACTTAAAGGCTGAAGCATTTTGAAGCAGTGTTGGATTTTCGTTTGGAGCATTCTGTTGGTGAGGATGGGAATAAGACAATGCTTGATGCCCTTATTGATGTTTTAAATAGTGAAGCATCGAAGGAGCCTTTGGTCCTTTTCATAAAGGATGTTGAAAGATCGATAATAGGAAACCTGGAACACTACAAGAAATTCAACCCCTCCGGGCACAGTTGTCATCATTTTATTCAAATATCATTTTGTTAATAAGTTAGAAAATAAAGGAAAAAAAAGTGGCAGTCAAAGGCGGAAAGTTTAAATTTAAATGGAGATATCTGCCACTACAGAGCGTACTGTCTATTTTGGTCTTCAGTTACAAATTTAAAGGGTCTTCAGTTACAGCTGCCGCCTCTCCATTAATTAGTAACAAACAAATGTAACGCTGCTCCTTTATAGAGCAGAATTTTCCTATTTTTCATTTCAGTTGAAACAACGCCCTCATTTTAGGATCGATTTGTTTTCAAACATGAGATTTTATTTATTGTATTGTATATGATTTGGTTCTGAGTTCTGGAAAATAGGGAGAGAGCTGTGAAAGAGAGTTTCATTGTACAGTTTTGACAGAGATTAATTAAATGGCTCAGCTCTGATTTGTAAGATTCTTGTGGTGTGGAAAATTAGCATATGTTTTTCTTCTGTTTCATATGTCCTTGTAATGTTTCCATTTCATTTCATAATCGTTTCTAAATGAATACTTTTAAGTGAGAAAGGCAGAATTCAATTTATTTGCTCTGTCTTGAGGAAGTGTTCATATTTAAAGTTTTCTTCTGTTCGATAAGGATTCATCACACATGCCCTTGTTGACTTCTCAGCAGTCTTGCCATTCCGTTTAATCTCAATTTAATTGTTAAAATTCGCTCCTACCTCGCCTTATGGAATAATCTGTGCCTTTGATTAAATCTCTGATCACGCTGTTCTTGATACCATGCTTCCCAGAAAACCCAATCATTCAATAAAACCCCTTTTCATATCTCTTTACTAGCCTAAAATCAGCATTCACTATAGGTTATCTTAGCCCCTTTGAAAACCTTTTGTCGAGATAGACCCTGAGAGAGCCCTCTATTGTCCTTGTAGGGCTAGCTACGAGGCTGAGCTTGGTTTGATGTTGCCTCGAGTTTTGCTTTTCTCAGCCTGAGGCAGATTCGAGCGCTAACATAGTGGCGACCATACCGGGGAAGATGGTTCGCTGTTGATGGGACATTCAACTTGAAGATTGTCTTGCCCCAGTATATGAAATCAAGTTGCAAATCTGATGCTGATGGTGGACAACAGTCAAACACATATGAAGGCTGAAACATTCACCTGGCGACTCCAAATCAATCCAGACATTCCAGTGCTCGCTGATCCATTTATGCAATGGTTGGGTATGTGGCAAACCCTGCACTTTGTGAAGCTTTAAAAGAAGTTAGAGATTGGTTAGTGGATATTGAAATTAATGAAGAATTTTTCAGTGACTTGCTTCAATGTTTGAAATCTCCAAAGTTCCCTCTTGAAACTAAAACTAGTATCTGTGAGTTAATTGTTGAAAAACTTGAGAAGGAGATTCAATATTTGAATGAGCAGATCCAGTCATATGATTTCCGAGATCCTAAAAAGTTCTTGGAAACTCTTCCTCCTTCGAAACAAGAAATAATACAATTGCCTACATATGTTTGCATTGACAGTGTACAGCTGGAAGTATGTATTGCAGAGTTGGGGCAACAAACAGAGTCTGGCTTTTGCGATCCTATTGCAACATACATGGAAATGTTTTTTAGTTTGATTGATAGATCAGGCTGTCTTTTACGTGACCAGGCTCATTACGTGCATGAAGGGCTACCAATAATTACATTTGTGTCCTGGTGGAAGCATTCTCAAGTGGCATAATTCTCAGGTTTACTTGAATGGTTGATCTGGCATTTCAGTATTACCTGATCTATTGTTTTTATAGCAAAGTAGGGTAGATTTTGTAAATAAATAAGCAACCAAAAGGAAGCATTTCGTTCTGAGTTTCATTACAGTTTTAGTGTGAAGTTTGCTGAGCCAATTTTTCACTCTTTTCAGTCAGTTTCAATTAATAAATGAGTCAAACTTTTGTGTGGTTGATCGAAATAATGACTCCATTTCCCAATGGATGGAGGCACTGTCTGCTCTCCCAAAGATCTGCAATTCTTGGCACCTCCAAGAAGCGGCAACTGCCATCCCCATTGGAGCCAATGTTAGACATGGTCCTGTCAATCCCTGGTCATAATCAAATTCTCCAAATTTCATTTCCCGTCACTGGCAGTCATTAAATGCCATTTTGATCAAAAGAGTCATTTCACTTTCTTGAGTCCAGGGTTTTGTTTTCAGTAAGTGTTTCAGGAATGTCATCGTCAATAATGTGAGATGTCCCAGATATAGAAGAAGACGATGAGTATTTCTCCAAAGAAAAAGTAATCCGCAGAACATTTGTACAGGAATACAAATTCTTGGAAAATCGGGTAGCTAGCATCGTGCAAAATGGGGTGCAGTGGATCTCTTGGCCATCAAGAAAGCCCAATCCATTAGGGATAAATATCAAGAACAGGGACAGCTGCTCGAGCCGCACCTCGAGAGCATAGTTTCTCCTTTAATGCACATTGTTCGCACCAAAAAAATTGAGTCAGGGATCGAATCTGGGGACATTCTGGAGGTCATCAAGCTGCTATGCATAATCATCTATACTTTGGTCACAGTCTGCGGTTACAAGACCATTCTGAAGTTTTTCCCTCACCATGTGTCCGATTTGGAGCTTGCAGTGTCTCTGCTAGAGAAATGCCATGACGTGACAATGGTTTTGAGTGCTATACGGCAAGAAAGCACCGGGGAAATGGAGACAAAGTGCACTATGCTTCTCTGGCTTTCGATTCTAGTATTGATTCCATTTGACCTATCATCGGTGGATACTTTTTTGGCAGAAGTAGGTTCTTCGGTTAAAGATGCGCCTCCGCCATTGGTTGAGAGGATAATCGTTGTCTACAAAGACTATCTTTCGAACCCTGGCCCCATGCGGAAGATCGCTGGATTGTTGCTTTCCCGACTTCTTACCCGACCTGAAATGAAGCCTGCTTTGATTAGCTTTATACAATGGACACAAGAAGCTTTGTCAACATCCATGGATGGAACTGCTGATATCTTTTTGGTACCTGGCATTAGAGAGGCAATGGAAACTATTTTTAATTTCCCACATGGTATTGATGTAATAAATGCCGCAGATTACTTTTCCCTCGCGTCCCGTTCTAACTCGTATCAGAATGTGGCTATTTAAATTGCTCAATTTAAGGAGTATCTTTTTCCATTTGTCGAGGAACTATTACAGAGTGAACTTTGCCATTGGGATAGGGGTTTGCGCAAATTGGCAGTAGTTTAACTTGCTTCTTTGTTGAAATATGATGTAACATACTTTGGGGATGCAGTTTTGGACAAGCTTATACCCTGGACACTTTTAGCTGACTTGAATCTACGCCTTGGAGCTACCTTGGCTATTGCAGAGGTTGTTCTGGCACTGCATCAATATGATCATATATTTACTTTAGATAAGCAGAAAGCTATTGCTGGCATAGTACCAGCAATTGAGAAAGCTCATCTATATCGCGGGAAAGGTGGAGAAATTATGCGTTCATTTGTTTCAAGACTTATTGAATGTACCTCAATTTCACACATACCTTTATCCTCGAAGACACGGAAGATTTTACTGGATACATTGAATGATAACTTGAGGCGATCCCAATGCACAAATTCAGATTGGAGGATCATATTGAAGACACTGTGTGCTTCTTGCCTTGTCCCAGAAAATCTTGATGATCGAGATGCTGAAACACGTGTTAATGTTGTTCGTGGACTAGCAACAGTTTGTGAAACATTGACTGGTGCATGTATAGACTCCACTCTGAGTGTCCCAGCTAGCGAAGAGTCTCTATTAGATGTCATAAAGAATGCTGTTGTGGACTGTTTATTTAAAGCTCTTGAAGACTATTCGATTGAAAAGAGAGGTGATGTGGGCTCTTGGATACGGGAAGCTGCAATGGAGGCCCTTGAATAATGTACCTACATATTTGTCGAAGTCTCATTGCATTTACCGGCAATGGAATGAAGATGAGACAGGCATATACTTCAGATGAGGGCTTTATGAGTGATATGAAAAAGGACAACTCTCTATTTGATTCAAATCTAGCTGCACGATTGATAGTTGGCATTGCAAAACAAGCAGTAGAAAAAATTGACAAGGTGAGAGACATAGCTGGAAGAACACTTCAACATATCCTTCACAATGATTATATATTTGTTCCTTACATACCTCACAGATGCGAATTATAAGTGATCGTGCCAAAGGATGGAACCTTTAACTGGGGTGCTCCTTCTAATTGCTTTCCATATTTGGTGCGTCTACTTCAATTCAATGAATATCGTACGTGTGTACTCTTTGGACTGGTTATATCTATTAGAGGCCTTGCAGATTCTTTGCGCAAAACATCCTTGAGTGCTCTGTTAGAGTACGTTCAAATTTCAGTGTTGGAGATGCTGACAGTGTGTTGATAGTGCGCGCAGCGCATAGGATGCGCGCGGCGCACTGAGCTAAAATTGCCAGTGGAAATCTTCAAGCGCGCGACGCACCAGACTAGCACGGTGCACTAGCTGTGCTCGTGGCGTACAGAGCCAGAACACCACATAAATTGTGCCACCGCCTATAAATTTCAAATTTAAAATTGCTCCGGTCACACCAATAACTTCTCCGCTTTATAAATTCGAAATACATTTTAAATGCACTTAAAGACTGAAGCATTTTGAAGCAGTGTTGGAGTTTCATTTGGAGCATTCTATTGGTGAGGATGGGAATAATACAATGCTTGTTGCCCTTATTGATGTTTTAAATAGTGAAGCATCGAAGGAGCCTTTGGTCCTTTTCATAAAGGATGTTGAAAGATCAATAATAGGAAACCTGGAAAACTACAAGAAATTCAACCCCTCGTGGCACAGTTGTCATCATTTTATTCAAATAGCATTTTGTTAATAAGTTAGAAAATAAAGGAAAAATAAGTGGCAGTCAAAGGGGGAAAGTTTAAATTGAAATGGAGATATCTGCCACAACAAAGCGTACTGTCTATTTTGGTCTTCAGTTACAAATTTAAAGGGTCTTCAGTTACATCTGCCACCTCTCCATTAATTATTAACAAACAAATGTAACACTACTCCTTTTTAGAGAAGACTTTTCCTATTTTTCATTTCAGTTGAAACAACGCCCTCATTTTGGGATCGATCTATTTTCAAACATGAGATTTTATTTATTGTATTGTATATGATTTGGTTCTGAGTTCTGGAAAACAGGGAGAGAGCTGTGAAAGAGAGTTTCATTGTACAATTTTGACAGAGATTAATTAAATGGCTCAGCGTTGATTTGTAAGATTCTTGTGGTGTGGAAATTTAGCATATGTTTTTCTTCTGTTTCATATGTCCTTGTAATGTTTCCATTTCATTTCATAATCATTTCTAAATGAATACTTTTAAGTGAGAAAGGCAGAATTCAATTTATTTGCTCTGTCTTGAGGAAGTGTTCATATTTAATGTTTTCTTCTGTTCGATAAGGATTCATCACACATGCCCTTGTCGACTTCTCAGCAGTCTTGCCATTCTGTTTAATCTCAATTTAATTGTTAAAATTCGCTCCTACCTCTCCTTATGGAATAATCTGTGCCTTTGATTAAATCTCTGCTCACGCTGTTCTTGATACCACGCTGCCCAGAAAACCCAATCATTCATTAAAACTCCTTTTCATATCTCTTTACTAGCCTAAAATCAGCATTCACTATAGGTTATCTTAGCCCCTTTGAAAACCTTTTGCTGAGAGAGACCCAGAGAGAGCCCTCTCTTGTCCTCGTAGGGCTAGCTACGAGGCTGAGCTTGGTTTGATGTTGCCTCGAGTTTTGCTTTTCTCAGCCTGAGGCAGATTTGAGCGCTAACACAGTGAACAGTTATCGACTCATTGTTCCATGGAACACTCCCAATGTGCATATGATTCCATATGGAAATGCTAATGAACAAAAAAAATATATCCCCGTCCTTCCCTTCTCTACTACATAGTCCCTTGGGCAATTTGGTCACCCCCTTCCATGTAGTCACATACTTTCAAGTTCCATTGGTACCCTCATCCTAGACAGTCTATCCCTTGGAAAGAATTCCTCGCATCGGAAGATACAAAAACCAAGGCATATCCCTGCCTCAAACCATCATACTTGACACTATTGGGTACTAGTGTCCCACAATGGCCCTGCTCCTCAAGTGCTTTACCAGCATACTGCTTCCTGTTCTAATTTATTTTATTGTTGTTGCTAATTCTAGTAGTCAGTTTCAACCACCCAACCAGGAATTTCATGCTTTCTTGTACCAAGCACATAATTTTCATTAGATTCAAAATACATTTAAATAACTTCAAATCATAGCTCATTGGTGGCTGATCAATAAGGTATACTTGAAATTATGTTCGCTTCCTGTCACAGCAAGTCAATCTAGTAGCTTTGAATAAATCATCATGTATAAACATATCACATCAGGTTAGCTCAAAACACAACCATCACAGATCAAAATCATAAATCACATGTAACCATCATAAACCAAATTCATAGATCACATGTAATCATCATAGACTAGAATAAAAAATCACATGCATAATAAAACTGAAATAAAATATTGATACTTATCATTCATCGATCCTTACTTATGCCTTTGATATTTCTGTACACACACCGGATCGGTTGCCACACCCAACAAACACCCAATGCCTTTTTATTTTGTTCAATAACGTACACATGCACAATGTACATCATAACATATACATCCACACACAACGTATGACACCACACAATGCATAAACCTACACCTGATATACAACACAACAAATACATCTATACCCGATATTCAATGCCACACAATACATGTACCTATGCCTGGCGTGCAACACAGCATAATACATCTATACCCGATGTAAAATGCCACACAATAAATGTACTTACACAAGATGTACAACACAATACATATACGTACACAGAGTACAACACCACAAATATACATGTCATGATACCACAACTACACATGGCACATACATAGTACAGCATGTACACAACACAGCATGTGAGACCTACACACAATACCACATGCACACAAATACCATATACACGAAATGTACACAACACCACCTGTACAACATGTGCGCAACATCACATGTACATGACACCACCTGCACAACATGTACACAATGCCACATGTACACCACACCACCTGTACAACGTGTACAAAATACCACATGTACATAGTACCACATGCATCACATGTACACGACATCAAATGTACACAACACCATATGCATGACATGTACACAACACCACCTGCACACAACACCATATGTACAACACGTACACGACACCACATTCTCCCAATACCACTTGTACAATCATGCACACAACACCATGTGTACATAGCACCACATGTATAACATGCAAAAAAAACCATATGTACATAACACTACATATACAACATGTACATAGCACCCTATGTACACAACACTGCATATCTAACATGCACACAACACCGCATATGCACACAGTACAATATGTACACAATACCGCATATCCAACATGTACATAGTGTAGGTTTTAACCCCGTACAGAAATTACCTACATACAAATTCTAGAACACAGAAAATAAACAATGGAAAAGCATAACACATAAAACACATATACACATATATTTTCCCCTGGATCCCAAAATCGGGTGATCCGAATTGGATCCTTAAACAAGTTTCCATGACTGTTTTCAAATTATGTCAAGCTTCAAAAATCTTATTAATATCGAGCTTATCAGAAATAACCTCTGGACAATGGCAATTTGTGGCTAGCACAGAACAACGAGGACCCTCAGTCAAAGCACGCTGACCATTGGACCATGGTGACCGCGCATTGGCACAAATCGGCAAACGGAAGGTTAAATCCAAAAACAGAGGTAGTTCGTATTGCAGGGCCTCCCCCTTAGTGAAGGAAAGCCCCAAGCGCTCGGTCACGAGGAAAGGCATGAAATTGTGCAGAAACCGCTGATTCCGTCAGAAGGTGGGTCCCACGTCAAACACTGGTAGGATATCACGAGCACTTCAAGCGATAAGCGGGTTCGACCAAGTCCCACGCGATTCCATACATTGGGTGACACATGTCCAGCGGATGAGAGAGAAAACCGCTTACATTGCGCGAGTAACGGTCACGCAACTTACTCGTGCGATATGAGTGAAGATTGTAGGATCTGGAGGCTCTAGATTGATGATGGAGAATTGATCTGATGGATGACTGGATTCGACGAGGAAATAGGCTGAGTCATATAAGATTTGAGGTCCGGCATGACCGCCAAGCTAGCAAAGAAACCAGTTTCGCGGGCAATCTTGAAGTAACAGAAATAATGACCGTTCAAAGGGAACTGACACTCAGTTCGTGAGGAAACACATGGTCACCTCTCTGTGAAGTGTTACAGTGATGATGACGCAGAGCAGGGGAACTCAAGTGGATAGAGGCATGAGATCTAGAGAGTCGAGAAGAGGAAACGAACAGTCAGGGAACCGATTGGTTTTAAGCCACAAACAGGCAGAGAGTGAACCGAGCAAAAAGAGGGAAGAAAATTGTAGAGAACAGAGAAGCCGAGCTGACCTGTAGACAAAGGTAGTATCGAGAAGATAGAGATAGAGACAAAGATAGAGAGAGTCTGAAAGTTTGTGAACTCGAGAGAAGGCTTGAGAGTTTCAAGCAACTCTTCTGTGTATACCTGTCAAGTATTGAGTACCGAATTGGACTCATACCACTGAGATCAGTTGATGTCGAGATTCAGTAAGGGAGTCTGTGTACTCTAGAGATTTTGGGAATCCAAGTACAATCCTTTTGATCATCATCTGTTAAAGTGAGACTCAAATTGAGCTCCTTATTGTAACAAAAAAAATCTGCTTTAAGATACAATAGAAAGGCCACCACTGAAGCCTGAAACAAGAGATGTAGCCCAGGATAATTGGGTGAACTCCTTATTAAATTTGTTGTGTTTTGTGTTTGCCTATTGTGTTTCTCTTACTGTTTCAGTGTCTGTATATTTTGCAATCTTATTGATCTGTTGCATAAAATAACACAGGCACACCTCCAACACTTGAGTTTGTAATACCTTGATTAATTCACCGAGGTCATCTATGGGTGATTTCAGATCAAGTGGTATCAGAGCTCTAGGTTGTTAAGGTTAGACAAGATTTTGCTAGATTTTGTTGTTGAATGCTAACTAGATCAAAGCTTAAATTAGGAGAAGGAGAGTTGGTTGAAACTAACCCAGAAATTGGAAGAGTCTATTCCAAGAAGAAAATGTTAGAAGAAAATCCCATGGAATCAGATCCCTAGTTCATGGATAGTTTTATGAACTTGAAGTCAATGGTGGAAGAAATGTATAAGGACTTTAGGAAACATAAAGATGAAGATCCATTAGGCTCCAAACTGTTTGGTGTGGAGCATGATTGTTCAGAGGTTTTTGTTTAAGCCGGATGTATAACCTAGGAAGTTTGTACACCCCTCCACGTGGGGGAGACTTGTGCCCCCCGCGGGGGCTGACCCCCCCCCCCGGCTAGGGGTCCGGGGGCCAGCGGTCCCTGGCGGGGGTTTCAAGGGCAGCGCCCCCGAAGCTAAAAACATATGTAAAATTGCCTTGTAAAAGTATAGTGATTTCTAGTCAATCTGGGTCGTTCATTAGGCGGATGATTGGACGGTAGAACTTATGTTTATTTTAGGGTTTTTTACCCTAGAAGGCAACCCCTCTCTTGGTATGAGGGCATTGTATTGATTCTGTGTAATATATGTGTATTCTCTAAGCGAGAAACAGAGAGGTGAGACTGTGAGAGAAAACATAGGATATTACAACGGATCTGCTGTAGGTTGTGTTTCTTCATTTTGTTGGATAATAGAAAGGAAGGATTGGCTGTTCGGGGTGGACGTAGCCCAAAATGGGTGAACCACGTATATCTGTGTCTCTCTTGTTTTATGCATTTATATTTTTTCAATATTTTATGTGTTCCATTGCTCCGTAATATATAATTTTCTAACAATTGGTATTAGAGCCGAAGGTCTATTTGGCTGATAAACTCGTAGGAAAGAAGGGTTCCTCATTTGAGTGGGAGCAATGGTGGAAGATGGTAAGTTTAGGGTCGAGTAATTTAATGGCCTAAACTTTGCTGTGGAAGATGCAGATGGAAGATTATTTGTATCAGAAAGATCTATACCTACCATTGGGCGGAAAAACAAAGATACCGACGGGTATGACAGATGAAGAATGGAACCTTCTCGATAGAAAGGCACTCGGAACAGTACAGTTGTGCCTCGTAGCATCGGTCGCCTTCAAAATTTCGAAGGAAACAATGATAGAGGGTTTGATTAAGGCGTTGGAGAAACTATATGAAAAACCCTCGGCCTCAAACAAGGTATTTCTTATGAAACAATTATTTAATATGAAGATGTCAAAAGGTGGATCTGTTTCAGACCATTTAAATGATTTTTATACTGTTACAAGTCAGTTATGTTCTGTAGGGGTAAACTTTGATGATGAAGTTAGAGCTCTGTTATTATTTTTCTCATTACTAGAAAGTTGGAATGGTTTAGTAATGACCATTAGTAACTCTATTTCTGGATCTAGTACTTTAAAGTTTGATGATGTTGTCGGTGCTATCCTTAG